>OU342746.1:31638218-31735781 GCA_910589775.1 Avena eriantha | reverse complement strand
TGAAAATCTATTCATTGGATCCTCCTAGTAGTCAATGTATCAAGAACAAGTGAGTGTTTCGAATTATCCAAATTATTGCTAAGAACATGCATGCCTAGAAATTTTACCGTATTTTGAAAACAATCAAAGAGGCCATGACTAACCGTGTTTCAAAATTTTGGCTGTGTTTTGAAATTAACTTCACACCTTGCGAATATTTGTTCAGTGGACCCACCAGGCAGTCAATGTATCAAGAACGAGTTAGAGTTTGGGAAGATTCAACTTCTTGCTAAGAATATGCATGCCTGGAAATTTGAAATTTTGGATGTGTTTCGAAATTAACTTCACACCTTGCGATAATCAGTTCAGTGGACCCACCACTAGGCAGTCAATGTATCGAGAACAAGTGATAGTTTGGAATGATTCAACTTATTGCTAAGAATATGCATGCGTAGAAATTTGACCGTGTTTTGAAAACAATCAAAGTGGCTATGGCTCAACGCGTTTTGAAAATTTGCATGCGTTTCGAAATTAACTTCACACCTTGAGAAAATCTGTTCACTGTACCCACCAGGCCGCATTCAATATATCGAGAACGAGTGAGAGTTTGGAAAGATTCAACTTATTGCTAAGAATATGCATGCCTAGAAATTTGACTGTGTGTTGAAAACAATAAAAGAGGATATGATTCACCATGTTTAAAATTTTTGGCCGTGTTTCGAAATTAACTTCATACTTGCGAAAATCTGTCCAGTGGACCCACCAGGCAGTCAATGTATCAAGAATGAGTGAGAGTTTGGCAAGATTCAACTTCTTGCTAACAATATGCATGCCTAGAAATTTGACCGTGTTTTGAAAACAAACTAAGAGACCATGTCTCTCCGTGTTTTGAAATTTTGGCGGTGTTTCGAAATTAACTTCACCCCTTGCGATAATATTTTCAGTGGACCCACCAGGCAGTCAATGTATCGAGATCGAGTAAGAGGTGTTTGGCAAGATTCAACTTCTTGCGTAGAATATGCATGCCTCGAAAGATTAACCGTGTTTTGGAAATAATCAAAGAGACTATGACTCACCGTTTCTTTGAAAGTTTGGTTGTGTTTCGAAATTAACTTCACACCTTGCGATAATCTATTCAGTGGACCTACCAGGCTGTCAATGTATCGAGAACGAGTGAGAGTTTGGAATTATTCAACTTATTGCTAAGAATATACATGCCTAGAAATTTGGCCGTGTTTTGAAAACAATCAAAGTTTCTATGGCTCACCGTGTTTTGTAATTTCGTGTGTGTTTTGAAATTAACTTCACACCTTGCAAAATCTGTTCACTCGAACCACCAGGCAGTCAATGTATCAAGAACGAGTGAGTTTGGAATGTGTAACATCCCAAAACTCTAATCCAAGGTTATTAAGATCCAAATCATCAATATTAGAGTTAACAAAAACTTTTCCATTTAAAAATAATTAAGCATTCATATGTGTGTGCATATAATTTAGGAGTTGTTTTGAATTGCCATGTTTGAGTGGTCCAGTAGTTGTAAAATGATTCTAAGGTGAATGAGACATCATCCAGATCATTCCCAAGCAAATCCCAAAGAAAAAAATTCAAAAAGAATAAAATAAGCAAATGGTCATTTGTGCCATTTTAATCACCATGCCTATGTTGGCTATTCCTAGAACTCAAATCTTAACAGAAACAATGGTGGTTCTTTGCACCCCTTGCTAGTAGAAGTAGTGATGTACCAAGGCCCACTTTTTTTCATCCCAAAAACTTTTAAACACTAATTTTAAATGGCATTTGAAAATTGAATCTAGTGTATGTATGAAGATCACATCAATTCAAAAACTACTCAAATGAACTCCATTTTCAAATCCCAAGCAAACCTAGATGCTTAAGCATGAGATGAAACACTCCACAAAAAATCAGCCCAAAATTTAAAACTTTTGTTCTTGCGGCCATTTGATCGAACATGTGGCATGCACAATTTTCCTACCTAACTAACACTGCTCCTAGTTAAACCCTTGTCCCCATTTGCACCCTCTCTGCTCTCCTCTGTCCCCTAGGTCCAACCAAACCCCCACAGGCCTACCCCCTTAGCCATAGCACCAGTAGAGCGCCGCCACTTTATGGTCACCGCCAACCAGAAGCGGGCAACGTGCCAGTGAAAGTACCGCGCCAAACCAGCACGTCCCCTAGGTCCTCCCAACCCTACCGCCACCCATGGTCCACCCCTCGATCAAACCCAGCCCCTGGACCACTCCCTAGCATCGCCACCCTTTCTCTCTGCGAGCTCGCTAGAGCACGCCAGAGCGCGATAGTCGCCAGCATGCAGTAGACCGCGCCTTCACCCCATACCACGCACGCCGCTCCGCCTCGACCCTAGCAACCCGCTAGACACAGCCGTGCACTGCCGCACGACCCAGTATTGCCGAGCGCCGCGTCGAGCACCGCCTCTGTCTTCCAAAGAACGCAATGCTCCCGACCATATGCCACCGCCCCTAGCAGCGCCACTATGCCATAGAGCACCGCCAGGGAACCGCCCACCATCTGCCTACCTCACCCATGCCTATAGCTCCCTGTGCCGTCATCACCGATGAGCTCCGCCCACACCTCTCGGTCTCACTGTCGCGCTTATATAAGCAGGCCTCCCCGGCACGAAATCCTCACACCATTCCACTCCCCTCTCTCCCCTTAACATTTCCCCTCTCTCGCCAGAGCCGCTCGAGACTTAGTTCGCCGGAATTGCGCCGGAGGAGCCCGATGCAGAGGAGGAGAAGCTGTCGTCGATTCCGTCCACTGCAGCCCCTGTCGTGACTTTGCCTGAGCCCGCCGTCACTGTCCAGCTCGATCGCCTGCCTCGCCGCACTAGCTGGAGCCCTGGTATGTCCCCAGTAGACCCTCACTGGCCGTTTAGGGTTCGGTCTCGCTGGCGACGAGTTCGTCGTCCACGACGACTGTGAGTTGTTGATCCACGTTATAATCGTGTGGCCTAGATCGCTAGATACCGCTTCTGGTTTTAAGTCTCACTGACAAGCGGGACCAACCTGTCAGCCATCCTCTACGCTGCTGAGCGCCACTAGGCCGGCCCATTTCCTTTCCCGCGCTAGCCCATGAATTCAAATATAGGTTTTTCTATTTCAGTTTAAAATCAATTCTGTCCCTTAGTTCAAAAATAAATTCAGGAAGATTACTAAACCAAATTGAGTGATTCCAATTTTGTTGGAAAGCTTCTAAAAAGAGTTATCCAAGCCCGTTGGATTTAATTCATTTAGAGTTAGAGATCTCTCCTAGTAAACATAACAAGACAGAAGATTTTGCACATTCAAACATTTTTATAAAATCAACCATAATAGATTTTGATTTGATTCCATCTATCAAAAATCACATTTAATCATACCTATCTGAATATGTAATAATATTAAGGTTTACATGCAGTGACTTTGGACTAGTACCAAATTAGTGCTATATAGGCATTTCTAGTCACTTTAAATCATTAAATATTAAACTTAAACTTATTAAAATGTGATCCAACCTTTAAATCACATTCCCAAATGTTAGAATATGTGGGGATGACATGTGTCCACATGATCCCATATTTGAATTGGAGAATATTAAATCTTAGTTAATTTCAATGAGTAGAAATTACTTTTCTCAAATAAAAAGAATGAAACTGGTTAATTAAACCTTGTGACACTTGTGATGATAATAGATCATCAAAGGTGTGCATTAGTGTACTAAGTTGCCTAGTTAAGTATTGTTTGGTGATTGTGTATCTCGTATGTATTTATAGACGATAGTACCGACCAAGCTTTCGAGGAGGAGGAGTTCTACCAAGAGGAGGAGGAAGAAAACTTCAACCACTGCACTACCCAAGGCAAGCTAGCACTACACAAGTTAACCCTTGCAAGTTTTACTTGCAAGCCTAGCACTTCAAGTAAACTGAGCAAGCTATCGTTAGAAGCTAAAATTAAGCTAGATAACCTAAGCAAGATGCATTGGGCATGCTTTGGTTATATCACTTTGACTAGTACCTACTCCAAGTTTTACTTTCAAGCTTTTACTTTCTTTAATTTACCAAAGTCCCTTACTTGTTTGAAGGTAGCATAAAAAGTATAAAACGTGACCTATCTAGATAACCTTAGATGTCATTCTATGGCATGAGATTGTGATTAGCATCCCACTTTAGTGAACACTCTTAACTTCGTAGTTTAGAGCTAAACTAGAACTTGAGTCACTTTAGATGGGAACACTTGGTGAAAATGACTTGTGAAAACCTTGGAATGATGAGTCATTCTATTGAGGTGTTTTGACATGTGTTGACAAACACAAATGGTTTATGATGATGAAATTGTTGAGGCATGAGCCTTAGCCCTTTTACCAAAAACTGATGGTTGGATTCGGATGCGATACCATTCCAATTTTACCATATAACCACAATACCTGAATTGTGTAAGGCTTAGCCGGAAGTTTATATGCATTAGTATTAGTTCCCTCACGGGAGAGGTTTGAGCTGTGGCTACATGTCAATGGTGTCCACCTATGTAGTGCCCAGATGATGGCCATGGTTGGGAGGCCATACTCATAGGAGAGGTGCTTATACTAGGGTGTGTAAAGGAAAGGTTATGTTTGATTAGCTGCATTACTAAGTATGATGATTCAGGGTTATCCCTGACAGATGTATCAAATCTTGTGGTGAAAGTGTACCACCTATGTAGAGTGTCAAACTATTCGAATAGCCGCGTCCACAGTTATGGACAGTTGGAGTGGCCATACTGTTTCGTTGTCAGATGTTTTCAAAATGACTTAGGAAATGAATGATGAATCTTGACTTGACCACAACAGAGTTGTGAATATGACACGAGCTTCCCAACTTAAGTGATTCTAGAACTTTATTTTATCTTTCTTTGTTTATGAACTCAGCTTAGGTTTCCAACTTAACTTTACAAATAAATTTAGAGTTAGCTTTCCCCACTAGCACTACCTTACTTGTTAGTGATAGTTTGCGAGTACTTACAGAGTACTCATGGCTTTTGTCCTGGCTATTGCTTGGCCAGAATTTGAAGGAGACTACCGAGATGACGGACAGCAGGACGGCTATGATAACTAGGACTATCTTCCATCGTCAGCATTGCATGTGCCACTGAAGATGGACCCCACCGCTATGCTTATTATTTATTTCGCTGCTTGTTGTATTAAGACTGGATCATGAGATCCTTTATTAGTGTAAGACCTTATTATGGTTTGTAATGGATGATGTACTGTGATATCCAATCTGTTATGTCTCGCAAAAATGGTAATCCTGGGATTGTGATGTATGACATAACAGGCATCTGGGATTAAAAATCCGGGTGTTGACAAGTTGGTATCAGAGCCATCCTGACCATAGGAGACTCTAGTTAGAATGGACGTCTGAACAAAAACTTAATTTCAAAACCAAAGAGAGTATTTATGAAAAACTATTTCCTCTCTTACCCTTGGGAATTCATTCTTTCTCAAAAATTCATGTTCCTCAAATTCTTTCATTACTACATAAAATTGGACACACTTGATCACTTCACTAACTTCCTCATCCTAAATTCTTGTAGATGGAGACTCAGTTCCACAAGTTCTACCAGTTGGGAAATGGAGGCCAACTGATCTTCGAGAGGGATCTAGATTCATTGTCTGAGTTATTGGGACGCCCACATCCGGAGTTTCTTGGAGCTCAACTTCCTAGACCCCTATGAGGAGATTTACAATGGCTAGTCACCGCTGATCTTCGAGGAAGCATAGAAGCAGCAACATCCAGGAGAATCCAGTTCTCCGTAAGAGAGAACAAATGGCTAGATGGATTAGCCAGGGCAATGCATGAAGCTCTCACATGTCTATGTGCCCTCAGCGTCAACCAAATCCAAGGAACTCTCTTTGCACATTATGCAAGGCGTGACTTCATTGGAATGCCAATGGAGATCCTAGGTCACACGGAGTTGAAAGCGTCAAGTGGAGAACCTTGACTTCCTGCTATAGGACCGCCAGAAGGAATTGGACAATGCTAGGGAGTTTGCCAACCACAACCGTGCCATTGCCGCCCAGAAGGCCCAGACTCTATCACTGCTTGTCAAGGACCGTCAGTCTCTTTGCCGCCAGCATGAAAAGAAGGATCGCACCATCGCCCGTCTTCGCAAGAAGGTAGCCGACCTCGAGAAGACCATCAAGGAGCAAGAAGCTCAGCTTGCAGCAAAGGAGGAAGAAGAGGAGGGTGAAGACATCCAGGGAGATATGGATTCTTACCTCGGCAATGATGATGACTTTCTGGAGGAGGATGCTGTGGACTTCTACACGGACGATGACGACTCGACTTCATCGATGATGAGTATATGCACTAGAGCACTGTCGTAGCATGAGATGTATCGGTCCCATTGCATCGTAGCTTGCAGAATGGTTCTTAAAACCATCTATTTTCCTTTGTAGTTCTGGTGTGTGTGTGTTTGTATCGTCTGCTTGTTTGAAGGAATGAAATAGAGTTAGTTGGAAAACCTGAGTCAAACTCAAAGTTTTAGCTTTGAAACCAAAAGCATGAACCTTAGAACTTTCCCTCTTACCCCTTTATATGTCTCAATCTTCAGATGACTCGTGGAAAGCCCGGAGGGAGAAGCTCATCACAGGACCCAATGCTGTAGATTATGCAGACGTTAGTTGCAGACCGTGAAGCAAGCAGGGCAGAGCGCCAGGCGAACTTAGGAACACTGAAGCAGATAGCCCAGATAGCCCAAAACAACCAAGGGCATGGAAATCAGGATCATCAAGGATCCAAGCTGAAGAACTTCCAGAATACCAATCCCCCAATCTTTAGCACTTCGGAGAACCCATTAGATGTTGATGACTGGTTGCAGACAATGGAGAACAATTTGGAAGTAGCAAGAGTGATGACAACGAGAAAGTTCTCTTTGCCACCCACTTCTTGGCAGGAGAAGCAAGAGCTTGGTGGAATAGCATCCGCCTTATGAACCATGGTCAAGTGATGATATGAAGTCAAGTTCAGTCGCACCCACGTGCCACAGGGCCTAGTCACCAAATGAGGGATGAATTCAGAGAGTTGAAGCAAGGCAGAATGACTGTGGTAGACTACCATGACAGATTCCTGTCGCTTCCTAGGTACGCACCTGATGAGATCAACACAGAGGCCAAGAAGAAGGAGAGATTCCTGAATGGACTGCATGATGAGATGCAGACTGTACTCGTCAATATCCGCTTCGAGGATCTCGAAGAGCTAGTCGACTCTGCCATTCAGATGGAAGGAAAATTAACCAGGCAAATGACAACCGCAAACGTCGTATGATGCACCAAGCTGGATACAACAGTCACCCGAAGTACCGTCCCAACCCGTCTGTAGGGTATGCACCCAAAAACAACCGACCCCCAATGTCTCGCCCGAGCTACCCCAACTGTAGAGGAGGCAATGTGAAGTCCGGAGGAAACAACAACAACCCCAACAACACCATTAATTTCAACCGTGCACCTCCCAAGAGGAACAACAACAACAACACTGCACCCAGAACTGGAAGCAATGATGTGCCCGTCGTAGCTAAAGACAAATCTCAAATAACTTATTTTGAGTGTGGAGTGAAGGGTCACTATTCCAATGAGTGCCCCAAGAAGACGGCCGCCACTGCCAATGTGAATGCCCCAGCTCAACAGCAGCATCGTGTTCAACCAGGAAGAACATTTGCCCCAGGGAACCCTCATAACCGCAGCGGCCGTCTCTTCCACATGAACGCTGTTGGGGGGATACCCCTGGGTAGGGTCACACCGGGGTATAAAGGCCGAGTTAGCCAAGGTACGGCAAGGTCAAAGCAAGTGCTAGCCGAGTCACCTCAAGGCAGGCCGAATCACGGAGTAACCCGAACCGGAGGATGTCCGCCTTACTGAGTCCCGGCCGACGTATGTCCTATGCCGGCAGGATTTATGTAACTTGTATACATGTACCAGTGTGGCCGGATTAACCAGCCACGATCTGGGTTATATCAGGTTTGCATGAGAATGAAGGTATGTCGCTGGTCAAAGGTGGTCACTGTACGTAGGAGCGTGAGCAAAGCGGACAGAGAGAACGACCACCGAGGCGTGGCCGACAAGGGTGACGCACCCTGTGTCGGATGACGCTGGCGCCGCAGAGGCTTACGTAGCCTCTGGATGGCTTACAACAGGGAAAAGTGACCCGGTCGGTTCGCTATTTTGGGAGGAGGCATATTCCTAGGAATATGCCTCCACGTATGCCCTAATTGGATGACCTAGCCTCCCCTATATAAGGAGGGCTAGGGCATCTGTAGAAGGGGTTGATCTCTAGTTGGTTGGCATTTTGGGTAGTGTTTTCCTGGGAGATAGCCAGTGGTGAGAGTAAGAGAGTTCCTACTTCCTCCTCTCCCCAATACAGCTCAAGGGGCATTTGTAACCTTGGAAACTTAGTGAATACAAAGCATCTGTGTGGGGAATCACCACACAATCCCTCCCTGGATCCCTCTAGTGCATATTGTCCTCACCTTTAGCCTATCCATGGCATCTGCCGTGACACCACCATGATAGTTAGCGCCCACCGTGGGGCTAGCGGCGCTAGCAGGAGGGAAGATCCGGACGGGAAACCTCATCGGCAACAGCGAACGCATCGTCTCTGGGCTTGTTCAGCGCTTTGGACTGCTGGACTTTGTCAGCGACAATGCTGGCTACTTCGGCAAACGACCTCTTCCGTGCAACGGCCTCTTCGTCAAGCTTGGCACGCACAAGATCTACGTCGCTGTCGATGTGTCGTGCGTTCACCCGCGACACGTCGTCGAGGGAGGCGAGCCACCCCTTAGCGTGGCTCGCGGGGCGTGTTTCACTCACTCCCCTGACCGCGCCGAGGTGATGATGACGGCACCTGGAGCTGGCGCGAGCAAGGATCCGGCACCAGATCTGGAGGTAACACCCAAGGCACCAAGGAAAAGTAGAGGTCCTCCACTAGAGAGGCCGGAGAACGTGCTACAACAGGCGATAGATAGCTTGGCAAGTCCCATAGCGCATGTGGTAGATTCAGCTCAGGCACAGGCCGAGTTAGAGGAGACTAGGTAGAAAATACTAGAGGGTGTGAAAAAGATAGCAGCGGCTCTGCAATCATTGAACATGACACTACGTGAGTACTCAAAGGCAAATAAGGTAGATGCTGTAAAAGTGAAGGGGAGAAACCTCATTAGTGAAATGAACAAAGAGGGTTACACTAGAGTTGAGGAATCAGAGAACATTCTGTCTCTGGGGATGCCGAAGTTCAGTACCCCGATAAAGAACCTCAGGGTAGCAGATGCGGCAGCGTCCGAGTTAGAGGATTTGACGGGTGAAGCCCGGCAAAGACAGCAGGATAGGGTCTATTAGTTTGTTCGGATCGCTAATAGACAAAATGAAGAATTGCTCAGGGCTAATCCGGCAAGGGTTGGGGCTTTCAAGGTCGTTTACTCAGTGGTAGGCAATCCGGAGAAATCTGCTGGAGCTGCATCATCACTTCATGGTGGCCCAAGAAGAGAGGAAGTGGTAACCTCGGCGAGGAGAAACAAGCAGATAGTCCCATATGACCCGGCAAGGGTAGGGAAAGGAAAAGCAGTGCAGGGAAATGAGGATCGAGGAAGTGTCAGCCGAGGTAACTGCGACCAAGGCAATGTCGGTCAGGGAAACACTGTGAACGGCAATGTCGGACAGCGCAACTCGGCGGGTGCAGGGCAACCGTAGCAGTGGAATATACCACGGCAAGATCGAAGTGCCGGCCAAGGTATGCAAAAGAGAGCCGCTTCGCATGAGCAAGATAGATACAATGATGGTGATTCAGAAATGGTGAATGCAGGATATCCTAGGCCGGACTATCACGTGATAGGGTCAAGATTGGGAAGCAGGAACTTGATGCCTGATGACGCCAGGTTAAAACTGGCTCGGCTGTATAGGTCGGAGCAGATTGAGGGGCAAGGTCCTCCGGGTCGAGCGTGCTTTGGGCCCCGGATCATGAGAGAACCTCCAGTACCTAACTTCCAATTACCCAAAGGCACGAAAACATATGACGGTAGCACCAAGCCGGAGGATTGGTTGATCAACTACGCGAAGGTGGTGAAAATTGCTACAGGCAACTTGAGTTGGGCTATGAGATATGTACCTCGGATGCTGGAAGAACCAGCAAGGGTATGGCTCAACAATTTTCCACCCAGAAGTATCAACTGTTGGATCGATTTTGAGGAAATGTTCGTCAGTAATTTCTCAAGCACGTATCAGAGGCCCAATAGGCCACAAACCCTAGCAATGTGCAAGCAGAGACCAAATGAGACAGACCGGGAGTTCTTAACCCGCTGGTGCAATGTGTGAAACTCATGCGAGGGTGTGATTGAGTCACATGCCATAGCTTGGTTCATGCAAGGATGTAGATATGCAAGCATGTTGTGGCAAAGGTTACAAAGGTATATGCCAACTACACAGGAAGAGACAATCCGGATTGCTGATTCGTATGCTTTGCGGGATCTGACTCAACCCCGGCTTATATCAAACGAGTCAAATGAGTAGTACTACCTGCGAGATGGAGCCGAGTCATCCCAGCGGAATGACTACCGGGGTAAGAGAAGAGATGATAAGCCGGATTACAGATACAGTTCGCAACATGTTGTAGCTGTAAATCAAGAGCAACCCAGAGCAGGGAGTAATCAGCGTCAGATAACCGGAGGGCAACAATGGACTCCAAGAAATGATGGCAAGAAAACTTGGACGACAGAGCAGAAGAAACAGTGGCAAGAAAAGAAGGACCCTCCGAGGTATACATATGAGGCAATGCTGGATCAGCCGTGTATATTTCACACGCCAAATCCGAGTAACCCGGCGGGTCACACAACTCGGCAACGTGAGTGGATGAGGAAGATAGAACAAAGTGGTTCGGGGAATGCTCAGGTACCTCAGAACGATCAACCTCGGCAGGAGTTACCCTGACAGCAATTGCTCTCTGGAGCGAACACGCAACAGTTAATGTTGCCACCACCTCCGCCGGGGTATGAAAACCATGAGGGCAGGGATGCAGTGCATCAGGTGGAAAATCAGCATCAGCCAGATCAAAGATATCCCTACAATGAGGGGAAAAATGAATACAGAGAGCATCACCAGAGTTACTGTGTGTTTACCACAGAGGACATAGATAGAAAGAGTTTGGAGCGCTGACATATGGAAGTAAATGCGGTAATGCCGAAAGTGACGAGGTATATGCCTTCGTCGGATCAGGAAATTACGTGGAGTATCAAGGACCAACCCAAGCTTATGCCTAGTCCCGGTTCATATGCACTGGTACTGGACTCAACATTCATCTAGCCAAATATCAATGTGAGGTTTTCCAAGGTACTAATTGACAATGGCAGCACCATCAATATTATGTATGTGGATACAATGCGCAAGTTGGGTATCTTAGAGAACATGCTCGAGGCCACGAGAACAATGTGCCATGGTATTGTGCCAGGCATTTCCTGTGAACCCATTGGCAAGGTCCGGGTAGACGTGTTGTTTACAACGAGAGATAACTGCCGAACTGAAAATTTGGAGTTTGAGGTGGTGAACCTAGAAAGCGCATATCACGCGTTACTCGACAGGCCTACCCTGAACAAATTCATGGCAAGTTGTCACATCAGTTACCTGAAGATGAAATTGCCCGGGCCAAATGGAGTAATTACCATAGCAGGAGATTTCCGATGTTCCATAGAGTGTGCGTCAGCCGGGTCTAACATGGCCGAGTCACTCGTGATTGCACAAGAGAAAAGAAAGATCCAGGAGGTGGCGACATTGGCTCAGTCCACACAGTAGTATATGCCGACGCTGATTAACCCGCATGGAAATGTCTCATTTCAAGCAACGAAAGATACAAAGAAAGTGCATGTTGATGATCTGTTCCCAGAGCGCACCGTAACGATTGGTGCCGGGTTAAATGACAAATAGGTAAGCGATCTTGTCAACTTCCTCCGTGAGAATCGGGATATCTTTGCTTGGTCCACACAAGACTTGCAAGGTGTTTCGAGGGAGTTGGCCGAGCACTCTTTGAATGTGAGACGCGGAGCAATTCCGGTGAAGCAACTTCTCCGCCGCTTCGCCGAAGATAGGAGAAAAGTCATTGGAAATGAGATTGCTCGACTCCTAGAAGCTGGGTTCATCATGGAAGTACTTTACCCGGATTGGCTATCTAATCCGGTGCTGGTGGAAAAGAAGAAAGATGATCCAAATGTGGCAGTAGTCTGGCGTATGTGCATCGATTACACGAACCTGAATAATGCGTGCCCAAAAGATCCATTCCCACTTCCAAGGATAGATCAAGTCATAGATTCTACGGCTGGATGTGAACTGTTGTCATTCATAGATGCCTATTCTGGTCTCCACCAGATACCTCTGAACCCGAATGATCAAATAAAGACTGTGTTTATCACCCCGTATGGGGCTTATTGCTATCGCACCATGCCTTTTGGTTTACGTAATGCAGGGGCAACGTACCAAAGATGTATGCAAAAAATTTTACACGACCAAATCAGACGAAATGTGCAAGTATATGTGGATGATGTGGTTATAAAAAACCAAGGAAAGCAAAACGCTCCTTGATGATATCAGGCTAACATTCGCGAACCTAAGAAGGTTCCGAATGAAGCTTAATCCGGAGAATGTACCTTCGATGTCCCGGCTGGAAAATTTCTCGGATTTCTTTTCTCTAGCCGAGGTATCGAAGCTAACCCAACTAAAATCTGAGCCATAGAGCGAATGGAACTGCCGAAGTGTCTTAACGATGTCCAGAAGTTCACTGGCTGTCTGGCATCCTTAAGTCGGTTTATATGTCGGATGGGAGAAAAGGCATTGCCTCTCTATCAACTAATGAAAAAATCTGACAAATTCGTATGGACGCCGTAGGCCAATGAAGCCTTCATCCAGCTGAAGAAAATGTTAGCCACTGCACCAGTATTAGCCTCTCCACTATCAAAGGAGCCAATGTTGCTCTATGTAGCCGCAACCAACCAAGATGTAAGTGAAGTGATAGTGGTAGAGCGCGACTAAGAGGGTCAGTCGGTGCAAAGGCCAGTCTATTACCTGAGGGAGGTATTACCAGCATGAAAGCAGAACTATCCTCACTACCAGAAAATGGCATTTGGTGTATATATGGCAGCAAGGAAGCTGAAGCACTATTTTGAAGAACACCCCATTAAAGTGATATGTGAAGCCCCCATATCTGAAATAATGGGCAATAAGGATGCAAGCGCCTGATCGCAAAATGGGCAATTGAACTAGCCCCTTATGCTCCACAATTCGACATAAGAGATGTGATCAAGTCTCAAGAAGTAGCTGATTATTTCGTGGATTGGACTGAGATGAACGAGCCACCATTTCCAGATCTGAACTACTGGAGAATGCACTTTGACGGATCAAAAATGAAAACCGGGTTAGGCGCCGGAGTTGTGCTTACTTCTCCCAAGAGAGATCAGCTGAAGTATGTGGTACAGATCCATTTCGCAGCATCAAACAATGTTGCAGAATATGAAGCACTTGTGCATGGGCTCAAAGTGGCAAAAGAAGTTGGAATACGTCGGATCCAGTGCTTCGGTGATTCGGATCTGGTGGTTCAACAAGTCTGAGGGCAATGGGATGCTTTGGATGCAAACATGGAATCGTACAGGTTTCATGTGCAGAAAATATCGGGATGCTTCGAGGAATGCGAATTTCATCATATACCACGGGTGGAAAATGAGGCTGCCGACGTATTGTCGAAGCTCGGATCAATCCGACCAGCAATTCCACCAGGTGTAGCACTAGAGCACCTCAAAAAACAATCTATCAGGCCATCCCTGGAATCCGACTCAATTTTTATCCCGGCAGATCCAGAGCCCGGAGATGTACCCATGGACATTGATGTGGGAAGTGATTCAGGAAACCCGGGGACTACTACGCTAAACCCGGGGACTATGCAGCACAACTCGGCCGAGGTTATGTCGGTGGATCAAATGGAAATAGATGAGGATGTGTTTTCGGTGCGAGCTATACCAGCTTGGGCACTGCCCATATTTCAATTCCTGAAGGATGGAATTTGCCCGATGAAGAAGTGCTTTCCAGGAAAATTCAGAGGCACGCGAAGGCATACACAATTATCAATGTCGAACTATACAAGAGGAGTGTCACAAACGTCCTCCAACGATGTGTTGACCCGGAAGAAGGGCTTGACATCCTCCGAGATATACATAAAGGGGAATGTGGGCATCACGCCTCATCTAGAGCTTTAGTGGCAAAAGCTTTCCGACATGGATTCTATTGGCCAAGTGCCTTAGAACAAGTAGAAGATCTAGTCAGAAAATGCAATGGTTGTTAGAGGTATGCAACCAGGACACATATGCCAATGTTGGAGCTCAAGACCATACCAATTACCTGGCCATTTGTTGTATGGTGTTTGGATATGGTCGGCCCGTTTAAACCAGCGAGAGGGAACATGACCCACATCTTAGTTATGGTTGACAAGTTCACAAAATGGATTGAAGTGAAGCCAATAAGAAAATGTGATGGAGCTACGGCCGTGACATTCCTCAAAGATATCATCTTGAGATACGGCTATCCTCATAGTATCATAATAGATAATGGCACAAATTTTGCTGAAGGAGCATTTGTGTGATTCTGCCGAGATAAGAAGATCTGGCTGGACGTTGCCTCGGTATCCCACCCCGCATCAAACGGACAAGTGGAGAGATCCAACGGATTAGTATTATCCGGGATAAAACCCCCGCTCATTGAGCCGCTGCAAAGACCAGCGGGGTGCTGGATAGAAGAACTACTAGTGGTACTGTGGAGTTTAAGAAAAACTCTGAATCGATCAACAGGCTATACACCAATCTTTCTGGTATATGGGGCAGAAGTTGTACTACCAACCGACATAGAGCATGATTCGCCTAGGGTCACCCAATACACAGAAGCCGAAGTGTGAGAAGCCCGACAAAATGATGTTGATTTGCTGGAAGAAGCGAGAGAATTGGCATTGTCCAGATTCATCATATATCAGCAAAATCTCTGACGCTATCATAGCCAGAAAGTAAACCCTCGAGTCTTCCGGGAAGGTGATCTGGTACTCCGGCTGGTACAACGTACCGCTGGCATGCATAAGTTATCCCCCCATGGGAAGGGCCATTTATTGTGAGCAAAGCATTGCACAATGACTCTTATTATCTCATAGATGCAAAACCACATGAGAAGAACAAGGCGGACAGGTCCGTCGAGGAATCTAAGCGTCCATGGAATGTATCTCTACTTCGTCCGTTCTACACTTAGCAAAGAAGTGTGTCTATCCGAGTCTCTCATACGTAGGTATGTATGCCGACAATGAGTTTGTTAATGAAATCCTGGCACCTCGAGCAGTAACTCGGGGACTGCCTTAATAATAATGGTTGTATTCTGTACTTGTTATTTATTTTTATGTCGGCTGTTTTAAGTTGCTTCTGCCTAAGCCGGATTAGTAGTGTGTGAGCACCAAAAACTCAACTCTTCGACTTGCTGCTGTCCAACAAGATTTGGCTTCATGGCAAGTAAGAGAACAAGTTTGGAATTGCATAGCACATAAAAACGACTAAGGAAAAGAAAGTGATCGAGCCGACATTAGTTATTTGGACTAACTTTATGTTTACCTTGTTTTTGCTATGCTGAATTATTTTGAGCTAGTCCTAAAGTTTCCAAGTATTGTTAAGTCAATTTTTGAAACTTGGACTCATAAGTCATAAAACTGAATCAAGGTAGACACGAGTCGAGCCAGGAAATTGGAGAAACAAGAATATGAAACTCGGGTACTACGCCCAAGTTAATCCGGCACGAGCAACTTAGTAGCAAAATATAAATTTGTGTACTTAATACATTTGCACCCGGCATACCGGGGATCCGATAAACTTCAAAGTGTTTGTTGGTGATCAAGGAGCGGCAGGGGGAGGTAACTCGGCGCCAACAGGTGGAACTCTGGCCCCAGCTTCAGCGTCATTTTCATTTTCTTCGACGTCCAAGGCTTCGTCCTCGTCCTCCTCATCCGAACCATCTTCGACATATTCGTTGTCAACATCTTCGAGAAAGTTTGGTCCCTCGTTCCATTGATGGATGGGGGCAAACTGAATGAGGCTATGGGCGCAAGCCTTGCGTCGAGCTATCCAATACGGATCATTGGACAACCTTGATCACGAGAAGATTTAGATTTATTTTCTCATACCATGTGAGCACGTAGTGGAGGACAGTTTCAGCTCTGGCGCGTCCGGTGGATTGCCTGCAGAGGTCAAGCTGGGTCTCGCACTCCATTAACTTGTTAATTAGAGAAGTGGATCCCTCCAGAGTATCTTCACTAGGCCAAAGGGCATTGAAGATCCAGACTGTTGCATCTAGGAGACCCGAACCATAGTTCTTCACAATCTCGACGCGAGAAGATAAGCTGACCAACAGGTCCTCCATGTCATAGGGAATATTTTCAGCACCCGGACGAGTTGGCGTACCCCTCTTCTGGCGGAACTTGGCAACGGCAGTAGCCGCAATGGCATCACCCTCCGGAAATTTGTCTGAAAACAAGACAAATGAAGTAAGTAAAGGAGGTTGATCCGGAGAGATTCATGTCGGCTGAAGGAAAAGAACTTACGAGAAATATGGCTATGGATCCGGGTCAGCTCCTTGGTGTAGTTATCACGTCTCTCCCGAAGTTGCACAAGTTCAGCATTTGCTGACTCAAGCTTAACATCGGCCTTGTTCAGCAGTTCTTGATCTTTGGCAATTTGGAGGTTGAGACATTCTCGCTCTTCAGTGAAATCTTGGCCAGCTTTATCCATCTTGGTTTTGTGGAGCGCCTTGAGATTTTTAATTTCTGCGTTGAGCTTGGCAATTTCATCATCTTTGGTCCGGAGGAGGGCGAGCTCAGCATCCTTCTTCTTAAGTTTGGCCTGATGCTTCCCTGCTTGTTCGAGAAAATGCAACATCATATCAGGCACGAGCACACTATCTTCAAGAGATGCTGAAACAATTTGTTCACCCGGCAAAGCCGAGATATGAATATCTGCCGAGCCAAGAAGAAAAGGAGAGAGAGCGTAGAAGAAGATTAAGCAAAATTGACTTACCATTTATTTGATCCAAGTTCTTCCTCATGATGGTGTTTTGGCTTCCACTTCGGCTGCCCAATCCGAATAACAGATTAGTTCGGCGGGAAAAGACAAAGAAAGATGGGAAAAAAGTCAAGGAGAAAACCTACCCCTTTCCTCGAACTCAGCGAGAAGTGAAAATGTTTCGAGCGTAGCGCCTTATGTGTGTCCAAGAGGCGCTGAAACTGAGCGCTCCGGCGATTGGTAGTCACCTGAAAAGAGCAAGGATAGCTTAGTCATGTGCATGTTCGAAGTGTACAAAATCCGGGCCAAGTGGAACTTAACCCGGCACTAGGTGTGTGCATGTTGGAAGTGTACAAAATCCGGGCCAAGTTGAACTTAACCCGGCTCTAGTGTGTGTGCATGTTCGAAGTGTACAAGATCCGGGCCAAGTGGAACTTAACCCGGCTCTAGGTGTGTGCATATTCGAAGTGTACAAGATCCGGGCCAAGTGAAACTTAACCCGGCTCTAGGTGTGTGCATATTCGAAGTGTACAAGATCCGGGCCAAGTGGAACTTAACCCGACTCTAGGTGTGTGCATATTCGAAGTGTACAAAATCCGGGCCAAGTGGAACTTAACCCGGCTCTAGGTGTGTGCATATTCGAATTGTACAAAATCCGGGCTAAGTGGAACTTAACCCGGCTCTAGATGTGTGCATATCCGAAGTTACTAAGGAGCTACGCTAGTTCTCTAAGGAGCATATGGCCGAGTAACAAGTTATTCCCCCGGAGGCTCGTGGACTAATGGTTATATCACTAAGCACTAGTACATGTTAAAGAAAAGTCAAGGTAGCGTACCTCCATCATCCAGCCGGCAAGGTTGATAGCCTTGGTGGCTGTGTTCATTTGTGCGGCAAACTCGGCAGGCCCGAATTTCTCCGGGAGATCGTCGTTATGGACGCACTTCGCCTTGTTCTAGTTATTGACGAACTCAATCAAGGCCGGAGGATATCGCTCTCTGCTAAGCATGTGGGCGAAATTAAACCATTGGCATGGGCTTCCCTCCGTTCAATTTGGGCAACAGCAGGGCTAGTGTGAAATGCAAGTTGCATATTAGCTGATCCGGCGGGGGCATCTTTCTTCGGTGGGGTCTTCTTCGGAAGCATGGACGCGAGCGTGCGCTGTCCAGTCTCGATGGATGTTGCCCTGGCGGCGTTAGAAGTTTTCTTGGCCTTAGGCTGCTGCTGAGAGGTTGAAGTTTGTGATGCGGATTTGGTCTCGGGTGCAGCCTTTGTGCTAACTGGGCCTTCTCGCCGAGTCTTGGAAGATTCTTACGAGGCGGAAGGAGTTGGTGCTGCTGGCACTTGTGTAGCTGTTGTTGGTGCTGGCACTGGTGCTTGTGCTGGTGCTGGTTTCGGCGGTGGTGTTGTTGGTACCTCGGTGGTGGCTGGTTGCGGCTGAGGCGAAGAGGAGCTGGGAGCATCCGCTGCCTCGGCAGAGCCACTTCCCCCGCTCCGACATTGCCCTCCTCTAGACGAGGTGGGCTAGAATCCAGAGCAACCGATGAACCCTTCCTGAATGGGGCTCAGTGGGCGTGTATCGTCGCCAGGAGGGGGAGATGGGGTATGCTAGAGAGGCGAAGCAATGCTGGATCCGCTCTAGGGAAATTCCACAGCAGCCCTACCGAATCAAACGATGCATAACAAGTTAAAACAAAAGAAAAGCATGAAACAAAGGACTGGACAAATAGAAAAGTGACTTACTCATCAGAAGTCAATGGCTCCTTGGGCTTCCAAGCCCTCCGAGTTATGGCCTTAGTTGTAGGCTTGGTGGCGGCTTTGTCTGCGAACTTCTTTCGCCTCTTGGTTGGCTTAGAAGGTCCGAAGGAAGTAGCAGATGCATCTGCCCATTTCTTTCACGTGGCCGAGAATAGCTCGCCCGTGGCACAGGGAGGATGTTCGTGGATCTGCCCAGCCGGGGTAGCTGAAGCCAGAAAGGCGTAAGAAAGGGGTACATCGTCAAATGCTTCCATCACCTCAACGTCGGAATCATCTTCATCACCAGGCCAATCTCTTAAGGAAGAGAAGTTACCAGTAGGTCGCTTTGTCGCATCAGAGAATGGCAGGAACATTTCTTGATCCAGATCCTCCTCGTCCGGGACATCTCGATCCTTCGCTCATTGGAGAGAGGGCTCGGAGCCATCCTCGAGTGTTTGCTGAAGAAACAACTAAGAAGAAAATGCAAAGGGATCAAACAAACAACAAATTCGGACATATTATATAACTCGGAAAAATATTGGATCACGAGATTTACCGTAGGAGGAAGCCTGTCTTGTTATAAATGCTCAATCCCCCACTCCCAATCAGCGGAGAAGTCTTTGACGGTCGTGAAGAGGGCCTTGACCCGACGGAATATCTCGGTGTTACTCAATTCAAATGAGGAAGTCTGGTTGGGGTCAAGTCGCCAGCTCATGTGGCAAATCTTGTGTGTGCGCTTCTGGAGAGGGGAGATCCGGCTGCGGACAAAGGTGATCATCGCATCCTCGTTGCGCAGCCCCGCATCCTTTAACTCCTTGAACCGTTCATTGACTTGGTTCGCCAGGACAGTGGGTTTCTTGGAAACCCGGTCCCACAGATCCGGATTAGGAGGACCCGGAGCGTAGGGGCACAGCCGGATCAAGTCTTCATCTGTGCCATTTCTGACATAGAAGAAAGTTCGGGCCCAACCCTTGTAGGAATCTAGCCCCGTGACCCGGGGAAAGATGGATTGTTTCTGGGGACAAATAGAACCAGCAACGAACTGCGTAAGATGTTTGTCCTCTAGGTCAAGCTACTTATTCGGAATCACGTTCCTTTGTAGACCGAAGAAACGGATCTAGAGCTCTTTAGTGGGCCACAATCCGACATACCCCTCTATGGTGGAGGCAAAGGAAGAAAGGGATGTGATGGCGTTCGCCGGAAGGTGGTGCGGTTGAAGTTCATAGATATCAAGGAAATCATGGAATAAATCGCTAACAGGGAGGCCGAACCCGCGCTGGGAATGGGAGAGGAACACCACGAACTCACCGGGATTGGGTGAGGGTGCGAGCTCCTCAGAGGCGAGGCGGGAAACCACGCCCTCGGGGATGCGGCGCGTGCGGTATAGCCAGTCCAGGTCATCCTGGCACACCCAGGAGCCAGCCCAGGCGCCGCGTTCAGCGTTCTCCGCCCCTCCTCCATCTCCGCCTCCACGACAGCGAGCTCCTCTTCAGTCATGTCAGGATCGCTGTCCTCACCGGCCCTATCCCAGGTGGGGGCAGAACCTTGGACTGGCGCGGACCCGTGGCAGTGGAGCTACGAGGGAGGTGCGAAAAGGCATGGTGCAGCGGCGGCGCTGCTAAGCAGGTGTGGCGGTGGCGGCGTTGTCGCTAGGAAGAAGAAGAAGAAGAGGCTGAGGGTGGCGAGAAGGGGAAAAGGACCAAGGGGCGCGCCCCTCCCCTATTTAACCATGCCCCGACGTGGGTAGTTGGATCGTGCGGTGCGCCAGGGGCACACGGTCTGGCCATGTATTATCTGGATCAGCCAATCAGAGGCGAGCCACTGGAAGGGCCATAGGGCGCAGGGGATCCCACGACGCGACGTGGTGATACAGTTAACGAAGAGACATACACGACGTGACGTGTGCAACAGTAACACCTGACATTAACTGCAGCAGTAACGGGAGCAGGCCCTTAAAATGAGGCAAAATAATGATTACCCTCCACGTGGGACATGGGGAAGCATACAAGAAAAGGAAGGATAACCCGGATAACCAAAGGGTGACCCAGCCAGCGAGTGAAAACTCGGAATGTGCCAAGGGTAAGTTAGCACGTGGGATCCGGACTATGAGATAACTCGGAAAAAGGAGCAAAAGGTTCGGTAAATTGAACCTGTCGTGGCCTTAGCAGCTGGAGATGCTAAGACCGCACCAGCTTCGGGGACTAATGTTGGCGGGATACCCTCGGGTAGGGTCATGCCGGGGTATAAAGGCTAAGTTAGCAGAGGTACGGCAAGGTAAAAGCAAGTGCTGGCCGAGTCACCTCAAGGCAGGCCGAATCACGGAGTAACCCGGACCAGAGGATGTCCGCCTAACTGAGTCACGGCCGACGTATGTCGTATGCCGGCAGGATTTATGCAACCTATATGCAGGTACCAGGGTGGCCGGATTAACTAGGAACGATCCGGTTTATATCAGGCTTGCAAGAGAAGGAAGGTATCTCGCTAGTCAAAAGATGGTCATTGTACACAGGAGCGTGAGCAAAGCAGACAGAGAGAAGGACCACCGAGGCGTGGCCGATAAGGGTGAGGCACCCTTTGTCGGATGACGCTGGTGCCACAAAGGCTTACATAGCCTCTGCATGGCTTACGATGGGGAAAAGTGACCCGGTCGGTTTGCTATTTTGGGAGGAGGCATATTCCCAGGAATATGCCTCCACGTATGCCCTAATTGGATGACATAGCCTCCCCTATATAAGGAGGGCTAGGGCATATGTAGAAGGGGTTGATCTCTAGTTGGTTGGCATTTTGGGTAGTGTTATCCTAGGAGATAGCTAGTGGTGAGAGTAAGAGAGTTCCTTCTTCCTCCTCTCCCCAATACAGCTCAAGGGGCATTTGTAACCTTGGAAACTTAGTGAATACAAAGCATCTGTGTGTGGAATCACCACACTATCCCTCCCTGAACCCCTCTAGTGCATATTGTCCCCACCTTTAGCCTATCCATGGCATCTGCCGTGACACCAGCACGACAAACGACGAGGAAGCCCAAGAAGCGCCAGATGTAGTGTTGGGTATGCTTTCTGTCAACTCAGTTTTCGCTAGAGTGTTCTTTGATTCGAGAGCATCACATTCATTTGTCACTGAAGAATTTGAATGCACTAGTAAGATTCATCCAACCAACAAGCATGTCATGATAGTTAAAATCCCCGGTTCAACTACAAAAGCTAGAAAAATTTGCAAAGCTGTACCTATCAGAATACATGGGATAGATTTTTATGCCAACCCAATAGTACTTGGAACCAAAGGATTGGAAGTAGTACTAGGTATGGACTGGATGTCAAAGCATAAAGGACTGATAGACTGTGCTAAGAAATCCATCACCATGACAAGTAGATCTAGAGTAATAGTAGAGCATATATCTGAAACCTTGCCCCGTCAATTCAAGTGTAATAAGAGTGTAGCCCTACCCACCATAGACCAAGTTAGAGTATTCTGTGAATACCCCGACGTATTCCCAGATGAATTGCTAGGTATGCCCTCGGATAGAGATATTGAGTTCATTATCGAACTAATCCCCGGAACTGGACCCATAGCCCAGAGACCCTATAGCATGAACCCCTCAGAGTTAGTAGAGTTGAAGAAACAGTTGGATGCTATGTTAGCAACATGCTTGATTCAACCAAGCGCTTCGCCATGGAGATCACCAGTGTTATTCGTTGACAAGAAAGATGGAGGCAACCATTTGTGCACCTATTACAGGAAGCTAAACGACGTCACCATCAAAAACAAGTACCCTTTGCCAAAGATATAGGATCTATTTGATCAGTTTACTAGTGCCCAGGTATTCTCAAAGATTGATTTTAGGACTGGTTATCACCAACTTAAGATTCGTGTAACGGATATTCCAAGGACCGCCTTTACTACTCGTTATGGTTTATACGAGTATACGGTTATGTCTTTTGGATTAACCAATGCCCCGGCTTATTTCATGAATCTCATGAATAAGATCTTTATGAATTTCCTAGATAAGTTTGTCGTTGTGTTTATCGACGATATCCTTATCTACTCCAAGTCAGAAGAATAGTATGAGCAACATCTGAGAATCACCCTAGAAACAGTGAGCGAGCATCTGTTATATGCCAAGTTCAGCAAATGCGAGTTTTGGCTGAAAGAAGTAGGATTCCTAGGACATGTTGTGTCTGCTGGAGGAGTCTCTGTTGATCCTGCCAAGATTAAAGATGTCGAAGAATGGTAAGCCCCCACCACTCAAACCCAAGTCCGTGCATTTCTCGGATTAGCGGGATACTACCGCAAGTTCGTCGAAGGATTTTCGAGCATCGCCAGACCCATGACCCAATTGTTGAAGAAGGACAAGCAGTTTGAATGGACCGACAAATGTGAAGCCAGTTTCCAAGAACTGAAGAAGAGATTGATTTCAGCCCCAATATTGATCATCCCAGATATCAAGAAGTCGTTTGATGTGTATTGTGATGCATCCAAGATTGGTCTCGGATGTGTATTGATGCAAGAAGGCAAACTCATCGCGTATCTGTCTCGACAACTGAAGTAGCATGAGCAGAACTATCCGACCCATGATCTTGAGTTAGTAGCCGTAGTATTGTCATTGAAGACATGGCGTCATTATCTTATGGGTAATCGCTGTGAGATTTACTCAGATCAGAAGAGCTTGAAGTATATTTTCACCCAGAAGGAGTTGAATATGAGGCAGAGGAGATGGATAGAGTTAATCAAGGATTATGACCTTGGCATTCACTATCACCCCGACAAAGCTAACGTGGTAGCGGATGCTCTTAGCAGATTGCCGTGTAAGCTAAACACCATGATCAAGGAAAAAGAAACCCAGTTTGTATGAGGAGTTGGAGTAGTTTAGAACTAAGATAGTTAGCAAAGGATTCGTAGCTAGCATTGAACTTCAACCCACGTTGATTAGCCAAATCAAGGAAGACCAGAAGGGAAATGAAAGTGTCGACAGAATCAAACGTCGTATTGGTACAGGAAAGGTACCTGGATTCACTAAAGACAAAGAAGGAGTTCTGTGGTACAAAGGACGTATCTGTGTGCCAGCAGATATGGAGCTGAAGAAAGTTATCATGCAGGAATCTCATGAGACTCTTTATTCTATCCACCCCGGAGGAACGAAGATGTCTCAAGATTTGAAAGAGCAATTTTGGTGGCACAAGATGAAGAGAGAAATCAGAAGCGACATTGCCAAGTGTGACATCTGCCAAAGAGTCAAATAAGAGCATCAGAGACCCGCGGGACTGTTGCAACCATTGGAGATTCCGGAATGGAAGTGGGATTCCATCGGAATGGACTTTATCACTGGTTTGCCTACCTCTAGGAGGGGAAATGACTCAATCTGGGTCATCGTTGATAGACTGTCCAAGGTAGCTCATTTTATACCTGTCACGACAACCTACCAGAGTTTGAACCTAGCAGAGCTATATATTGCTAGAATTGTTAGTCTGCATGGAACCCCCAAGACCATAGTATCAGATCGAGGAACCCAATTTACCTCGAGATTTTGGCAGAAAGTCCAAGAAGGATTGGGAACCAAGTTGAATTTCAGCACCGCTTATCACCCGCAAACTAATGGACAGACTCAGAGAGTCAACCAAATCCTCGAGGATATGTTGAGAGCTTGTGTTTTGGAGTATGGATCAAAATGGGAAGACTACTTGCCTTTTGCAGAATTCTCATATAACAACAATTATCAAGATAGTTTGCAAATGGCACCATTTGAGATCCTATATGGAAGCATGTGTCGCACCCCTTTGAATCGGTCGCAAGTAGGAGAGAGTCAAATCTTTGGACCCAACATTCTCCAAGAAGCCAAAGAGAAGGTTCATAAAGTCCGTGAGCACCTCGAGACAGCCCAATCTAGACTGAAGAGTTATGTTGACAAGAGAAGGAGAGACCTGACTTTCAATGTTGGAGATTTTGTGTATCTCAAGGTTTCGTCATTGAAGGGAACACACCAGTTTAGTATGAAAGGAAAGTTAGCCCCTAGATATATCGGACCCTTCAAGATTCTGAACCGTCGAGGAGAAGTATCGTATCAACTAGAACCGCCTGAAGAGATGTCAGCCGTCCACAATGTGTTCCATATCTCGTTACTTCGCAAATGCTTAGAAGTGTCGGAGAAGACCGAAGTTTTCCGGAACATCGATCATCGAGCTCTTGATATCAACAAGGACCTGAAATATCTTGAAGTGTCCATCCGTATCTTCTAAGAAGCTTACAGAACCACCAGGACCAGAAGTATCAAATTTCTCAAGATTCAATGGAGCAACCATACCGAAGAAGAAGCCACTTGGGAGCGAGAAGATTACATTAGGACAAAGTTCCCAGATCTCTTTAGTTCCTAGTTTTCTTTCATAAATCTTGGGACGAGATTTTCTTTAAGGGGGGAAGGTTTGTAACATCCCAAAACTCTAATCCAAGGTTATTAAGATCCAAATCATCAAAATTAGAGTTAACAAAAACTTTTCCATTTAAAAATAATTAAGCATTCATATGTGTGCGCGTATAATTTAGGAGTTGTTTTGAATTGCCATGTTTGAGTGATCCATTTGTTGTAAAATGATTCTAAGGTGAATTAAACATCATCTAGACCATTCCCAAGAAAATCCCAAAGAAAAACAAATAAAAAAGAATAAAATAAGCAAATGGTCATTTGTGCCATTTTAATCACCATGCCTACTTTGGGTATTCTTAGAACTCAAATCTTAAAAGAAACAATTATGGTTATTTGCACCCCTCGCTAGTACAAGTAGTGATGTACCGAGGCCCACTTTGTTTCATCCAAAAATCTTTCAAACACTAATTTTAAATGGCATTTGAAAATTGAATCTAGTGTATGTATCAAGATCACATCAATTGAAAAACCACTCAAATGAACTCCATTTTCCAATACCAAGCAAACATAGATGCTTAAGCATGAGATGAAACACTCCACCAAAAATCATCCCAAAATTCAAAACTTTTGTTCTTGCGACCATTTGATCAAACAAGTGGCATGCACAATTTTCCTGCCTAACTAACACTTCTCCTAGTTAAACCATTGTCCCATTTGCACCCTTTCTGCTCTCCTCTGCCCTCCCTGGGTCCAACCAAACCCCCACAGTCCTACCCCCTTAGCCACAACACCAGTAGAGCGCTGCCACTTTATGGTCACCGCCTGCCAGAAGCGGGCAACGCTCCAGGGACAGCACCCGTGCCAAACCAGCACGTCTCCTAGATCCGACCAATCCTACCACCACCCACGGTCCACCCCTTGATCAACCCCAGCCCCTAGACAACTCCCCAGCGTTGCCTTCCTTTCTCTACGCAAGCTCGCCAGAGCGCAATAGCCGCCAGCACGCAGCAGATCGTGCCGTAACCCCATACCGCACACGCCGCTCCGCCTCGACCCCAGCAACCCGCCAGACACGGCCGTGCACCGCCGCACGACCCACAGTTGCCGAGCGCCGCGTCGAGCACCGCCTCTGCCTCCTAGAGCGTGCAACGCTACCGACCATATGCAACCGCCCCTAGCCGCACCATTACACCATAGAGCACCTCCAGGGAACCGCCCACCGTCCGCCTACCTCACCCATGCCGATAGCTTCCTATGCCATCGTCACCGACGAGCGCCGCCCACACCTCTCTGTCTCACCTTCGTGCCTATATAAGCAGGCCTCCCTAGCAATCCTCACACCATTCCACTCCCCTCTCTCCCATGAACATTTCCCCTCTCTCGCCAGAGCCATTCGAGCCTTAGTTCGCCGGAATTGTGCCGGAGGAGCCCACTGTAGAGGAGGAGAAGCTGCCATCGATTCCGTCCACCGCTGATCCTGCCTTGACTTCGCCTAAGCCCGCCGTCGCTGTCCAGTTTGATCGCCCGCCTAGCCGCACTAGCTGGAGCCCTGGTACGTCCCAAGTAGACCCTCACCGGTCGTTTAGGGTTCGGTCTCGCTAGCGACGAGTTCGTCGTCAACGACGACTGTGAGCCGTTGATCCACGTTATAATCGTGTGGCCCAGATCACTAGATACCGGTTCAGGTTTTAAGTCTCGCTGACAAGCGGGACCAACCTGTTAGCCACCCTCTGTGCCGCTGAGCGCCACTGGGCCGGCCCATTTCCTTTCCCGCACTAACCCACGAATTCAAATATATGTTTTTCTATTTCAGTGTAAACTCAGTTATGTCCCTTAGTTCAAAAATCAATTCAGGAAGATTTACTAAACCAAAATGAGTGATTCCAATTTTTTTGGAAATCTTCTGAAAAGATCTATCCAAGCCCATTGGGTTTAATTCATTTAGAGTTAGTGTAACATCCCAATTTCAGCAACCCTGATTACTTGTCTAGAATGCAAAAATCAGGGGGAACAAAAACTTTTTCTTGTTTAATGCTGGCGTGTTTGCTTGATGTTTGGATATGCTTATGTATATGAATGTGTATTGGATGATATACTCATTACCTTAACACTAGTTGACAAAAGCTACTTCCCAAAACAGTCTTGGCTTAATTTCCGTATTCTCAAATGTTTTGGCATTTCAACACCTGAGCCAAGAAGCCTTTGCAAAACAACTATATTAGTAGCTTCTATTCATCAAACTGTAACATCCACATTTCAGCAACCATGATTAGTTGACCAAAATGCAAAAATTAGGAGGAACAAAAACTTTTCTTGTCCATTGGGGCAGTGTCTGCTTGTTGGATGTTTATGCTTGTGAATGTGAGTGTATACCATATGATACTCCTTACCTCACCACCGGTTGACAAAAGCTACTTTCCAAAACTGTCTTGGCTTAATTTCCATACTCAAATGTTCTGGCAATTCAAAACCTAAGCCAAGATGCTTATGAAACCAAAACTATTTTAGTAGCTTCGATTGATAAAACTAGGGAGAGCTATATAACATAATCTCGTTATGTTTTCAAGACAGAACCTTCATCTACTCTTACCTCTAGGATCTCCAAAACCTTTTTGTAAGATTTTGAGTTCTACTCTTGGTAGAGATACCAAGGACCTTACCTTGTTCAAACTTCAATCTATTTCAAAATACCCATTCTTACCTCAAGCTAATCTTGGTGGTAACCCCAGTAGTAGTTGATTTGTTTGTAAGATGAGTTGCCTTGATCTGTTGTTTGATGAATTCCCTTGATCAGCTGCTTGATTTGTCTGCTTAGGAAATAGTATGAGCTACTCTAGGAGATCATCACTAGGATCAAGAGGTTTCCAAACCACCACACCTTAAGCAAGATTACCATCTATATCTAACCTCTATCCAGCAGGTGATCATCTAAAACCCTTACCTAGATCAATTCTGCAGTGATCCATTCTAGAAGCTTCCAAGTCAATGAAGACCAATATCAAGCATGGATCCTCTCTACTCAATATACACTTAAACATCCTCACCTTGATGATGCTTGGGTACCTTGCAACCCATCAAAAACATCCCCTCCCATGCTCTAGTCAAAAACCTCAAATCTGCCAAATTTGGCTAAGTCTGGAAAACTATTTCCAACATCACCTTTTTGAATGCCTCCCTTTCTCAACCCTTGTACATTCTTGGTAATGCACTTGAACCATATTTTTAACCATCCTAAGGACTACAAAGGACCACTCTTGCCCTTGGTTAGATCATCCTACTAACCACTAGTTCTTGATGGTTTTGCAGGAAAGAAAATAACATTTCATACAAATCTAGTCAACATGCCTACTTTGATAGAAGCTCACACCACCATCCAACCTTCTATGGACCAAATCTTTGCATATTTGTGTTCTACTCATATAGTTCTATCATTACCTACTTCAATTATTCCAATTGGACCCTTGAGCTGTTGAAACCCACAAGGTTTTGAAGGCTAGTTGATAATCTGCTTTGGCAGGCTTATTTTATTCAAAGTTTGAAAGCCTGTCTTGGTGAGCTCAAGCAGGACCAAGCTCAAACCTATACACCATTTCAATGAAGATCACTTGGTCTCTCCATCCATATATCCCATGCCCCAAGGGGAGCTCTGAGCTCCAAGATCTAACATGGTTTCAATGGTATGAAATTAACATCACCCTAGATCCTTAATCTAGGGTATTCCACCAAAATCAACTTGGATTCTCCAATCCCAAGGATTAAAATGCTTGCTACACCTTGTCTACATCATCTACCTTGATCATGAAGATTTATCAACAATTATCCATATTTATTATGGACCAAAACTATTTATTTCACTTTATAGGCAAAATCTCCCAAACTCCTCTCATAAAGGAAAGTTTGGTTTTTGCCAAAACACTTCCTCAAATTTTGGCTCAATTGAGTCCTATATAGAATACCCTATCATCCTACTTAAATAATAAATATTTTTGAAGAGCTTTATTATTTCTTTTTGCCATTTTCTTAAATGGCTAAGTTGGAATAATAAATGCTTAAAATAGTTTTAAGCCACAATAAATATTGGAAAAATCCCCCTAAGTATGTATTCCTATTTGGGACCATATCACATCAAAACCCAACAAAGTCCAATGTAAAAATATCAAATGAGATCCAATACTTCAATTCTGCAGTTTTTGAGTAAATGGATTTAAGTGGACTTTAAATCGTTAGAAAAATCCCAAATAATTCCTGGATATCCACCTTGAACTCATCTATCTACCAGTACCATTTCCCTACCTTGTCCAATACAAATTATCAATCTTTCTTCACAAGCCACAAATTGATCAAATAAGGCAAACTAGGAAATTATTGATCTAGACCAAGGACCAATCACCACCAAGGCTCACCACCAGTCACCACAGCAACCAGCACTCCTCCCTGGTCATGGCTACTGTAGCAATTACTTTAGCAAACCCTCTCCCCTAGCCCCATGTGCTTTAGAGAGAGACAAACAAGTGGGACCATTTTATTGTAGCAGCCTCTACCACTCTCTCCCTATCTCCCTGCCGACCAGATGACCCTCTTACCCCTCCTCACCACCCAATGAGCCAATCCCAGGTCAGCCCCACTCCTCCCCCTTGTACAAAGAGGACATTTACCGCATCAACCTCTCCCCCTCGGTATAAATCGGCCAGAGGCCACCCCAGCTTCCCACAACCAGCTCATTTGCCGCCTCTACTCCCTCTTACCACCCCAGACAACCCACTCCCTCTCCACTGCTCTGCACTGCTCGAGAGAGGGCAAGGAAGAAGCTTCGGCCCTCCCCCGTCCAGCGAGCAAGGGACTCCTCCTTCTGCCTCTCCCCCTCTGCATGTTCGCTCCTAGGACCCCTGTGTCCCCCTACATCTAACCCTCCCCTCTGTTTTGCCCAGGATCATCTCCACCGACGCCGCCGGTGAGCTTCCGAGAGCATCCCCGCGGGTGTCCTTGCGCGAGCCACCTCCCTGCGTCAAACCCACCCTTGTCGACCATCGTCGGGCTCGCCATCGAGCGCCGCATCACCTCCGCGCCTCCTCCGTCGCCGGCCCAGCCCCAGGTGAGCTCCCCTGCATCGCCCAGTCGCCTTAGGGTTTCCCCTCACCGTCGTTGTGTCTGGGGAGGACGACGACCGCTGGCCGTCGATCCGAATTTGATCGGACGGCAAGGGTTGCCCCATACCCCTTTGGCGCCCCGTGCGGCTGACTGTCGGGCCCTGCCCGCAGGCGATTTGAACTCCCTCCCGCGCACTGAGTCACCCCGGGAGGGCAGAATTCCCCCCGTGTGGCCCGTTTCCTCTCTAGATCCGGCCCGCGGCGACCCTGCCCTTTTTCCTTTTGTGTTTTCTTTTCTAGATCAAAAATCTTCTAGTTAGATTTATTTCCCAAATAAAATGTAAAACCGTTTGAAATGTCTAGATATAAATCCTAGCATGTTCTTTTGTGTTTGGTGCAACATGCAGGACTGGTCTTGTGCCAAAAATAATTTTTATTATTTACTGGCAATCAATCTACAAAGAGGTATCTTTTACACTATATAAATTCCTCTGGGAATTGTACATGTCCATTTGGGATGAACCCAAGACCTCCTACAAGATAATATCTATATCCTTCAATTAGCATAAACCTCATGCCAAGGTGAACAGTAGCTTGCCTAGAATAAAAATAACAAAAACAGGGTATTTCTGACTTTATAAATTTCCCTATACCAAACCTTGAGTCCAATTGAATCAGTTACAAATATGTACTAATGTGGTACATCAATACCTATCAAAATCTAGGAGCTCATGATTTATTAAGCCTTGAATCTTTTTCTGTGAATTAAACTATTATGTGCATGGTTTATTCACCCCTAAAATCACTACAGTAGCTCTGTAACTCCAACAAGGTTGATTCCAATTTCTTCAAAAGGGTATTCAAAATACCTACCCTGTGCCACCAGAATCAAATCAAAATCTACTTTAGATTTAAATTGTTGAAAAAGACAATAACCCAATAGAACTGCCTTTGGGAATTTCTTGAGGGCATTATGGTAATTATCTTGACTTGATTCCAACTCTCAGTGAACAAGTACATCAATCCCTACATAAAAATAAAAGGGAATAATTTTTCGAGCTCCAGAACTTCTTTGGTGAATTATTTCCTAAAACTAGTGTCTTTTTCACTATATTAATCACTATAAATCATTGGTAATTGATAAAATAGTGAAACCACTTTTGTTAGTTTCATTTTATCAATACCTATCTGTTGGCATCATGTTTTTACAATTTTACCTTACAGAATGTGTCCTTGGTACAAAACCCCCTCTTAGGTAGTTCCCCGACAATAAACCCTAAGGGGTGTTCATCCCCTTCTTCGAGGCCACCTCCACCCTCTAATTCAACTCCGCTCGAAACCCTCTAAATCTTAGCTTGGTGTTATTCAGTTGCTTGTTGTATTGTATTTGTGCTTGTATGCCTGGTGTTGATTGTGGCCTGGTCTATTTGCATGTGTTGTCTAGACAACGATAGTTGCGATGAAATCGGAGAGCAGAAGAAGTGGTGCTTATTATTGATATTGGTATTCTGGGATTATCTAAAGAAGAAGTCTAGGGACAATATTGCCATATTGCTGATCCTCAGGCAAGCCACCTTCTTTCTCATAAGCCTTGTCCTACTATTTTACTTATGCATGTTTTGTCTACTATTTGTGAAACTGCATTGTTTTATTTTTCGTCGATGTATATATGGTAGTGGTTTGGCTCCTCCGAACCATTACTCAATGGTACTACTAAGTACAACCCTTTTGATGATACCTACTTGCCCCTAGTATGGTAGGTGGTGTATTACACCATACCCCTTTGGAGACCCTGATTTGGCCGAAGCAAAACTAGAGGATGGTAAGACCCCGCAAAAAGGTTTTACCAAATGTTTTCTGATAAAACCTTGATGAGGTGGGACCTCCCAAGAGTTGTTGATAAAGAAAAAGGTTTTGTTTTACCAAATGCTGGAGGAAAACTAGAGGAAATAGGTTTACAAAAACGCACCCGGTTCTTTTCAGTCTAGCTATAACAACTTAACCCGTGCAACCACATTACTCTGGTATGGGACATGGCTGGATTTGATGGTTGTCTAATCTGGTATGAGTTGCCTCGCAACTACTATAGGGGATTGCGATCCCTGGAGGGTGGGCCTTCTTTGGACAAACAGCCCATGTGGGACATCGACCAGGAGAAGGAACAAAGGGTCGGCAGGCCTCCACGCTCTTGGGGGGATACCCCGGGTAGGGTCACGCCGGGGTATAAAGGCCGAGTTAGCCAAGGTACGGCAAGGTCAAAGCAAGTGCTAGCCGAGTCACCTCAAGGTAGGCCGAATCACGGAGTAACCCAGACCTGAGGATGTCCGCCTAACTGGGTCTCAGCTGACTTATGTTGTATGTCCGCATGATATATCTAGCTTGTATGCAGGTACAGGTGTGGCCGGATCAACTAGGTATGATCCAGGTTATATCAAGCTTGCAAGAGAAGGAAGGTATCTTGCTGGTCAAAGGGTGACCACTATACGCAGAGCGTGAGCGAAGCGGACAGAGGCCCAGACCACCGAGGCATGGCCAACAAAGGTGACGATGCCTGTGTCGGATGACGCGGGCACCGCAGAGGCTCACGTAGCCTTTGCGGGGATGGCAATGGGCAAAAGTGACCCGGTCGGCTTACTATTTTGGGAAGAGGCATATTCCCTGGAATATGCCTACACGTCTGCCCTAATTGGAGACCTAGCCACCCCTATATAAGGAGGGCTAGGGCCTCTGTAGAAAGGGTTGGTCTTGACTGGTTAAGTTCTAGTTTTCCTGAGAGCTATCAAGTAGTGAGAGTAAGAGAGTTCCTACTTCCTCCTCTCCTCGATACAGCTCAAGGAGCACTTGCCTTGGAAGTGTATCTAATACAAAGTAACTGTGTGTGGGACCACCACTATCCCTCCCTGGATTCCTCTAGTGCATTTAGTCCCCACCTTTAGCCTATCCATGGCATCTGCCGTGACACCACCACGACAATTGGCGCCCACCGTGGGGCTAGTAGCGCTAGCAGGAATGAAGATCCGGACGGGAAACTTCACCGGCACCGGCGAACGCATCGTCTCCGGGCACATTCAGCGCTTTGGAGCCCTGGACTTCGTCAGCGACAATACTGGCTGTTTCAGCAAACGTCCTCTTCCGCGCAACGGCTTCTTCGTCAAGCTCGGCATGCACAAGATCTACGTCGTTGTCGATGTGTCGTGCGTTCATCCGCAGCACATCATTGAGGGAGGCGACCCACTCCTTAGCGCGGCTCGTGGGGCGCGTATCACTCGCTTCCCTGACCGTGCCAAGGTGATGATGATTGCGCCTGACGCTGGCGCGTGCAAAGATCCGGCATCAGATCCGGAGGTAACACCAAAGGCACCTAGGAAAAGTTGGGGTCCTCCACTAGAGAGGCCAGAGAATGTGCTGCAACAGGCAATAGATAGCTTGGCAAGCCCCGTAGCAGCAGTAGTAGATCCGGCTTAGGCACAGGCCGAGCTAGAGGAGACTAGGCAAAAAATACTAGAGGGTGCAAATAAGATAGCCGCGACTCAGCAGTCGTTCAACATGACACTGCGTGAGTATGCAAAGGCAAATAAGGTAGATGCTGTAAAAGTAAAAGGGAGAAACCTCATTAGTGAAATGAACAAAGAGGGTGATACTAGGATTGAGGAATCAGAGAACTGTCTATCCGTGGGGCTGCCGAAGTAGATGCAGCTACGTCCGAGTTAGAGGGTCTGACGGGTGAAGCCCGTCAGAGATAGCAAGATAGGGTCAATGAGTTGGTTCGGATCGCCAACATGCAAAATGAGGAGTTGCTCAGGGCTAATTCAGAGAGAGCTGGGGCCTCCAAGATTGTTCATTCGGTGGTGGGTAACCCGGAGAAATCCGCTGGAGGTGCATCGTCTCCTCATGGTGGTACTAGGCGAGAAGAGGTAGTAACCTCGGCCAGAAGGAACAAACAGATAGTCCCATATGACACGGCAAGGGCAGGGAAAGGAAAAGAAGTGTAGAGAAATGAGGATCGACAAAGTGTGAGCTGAGGTGAAGCTGGTCGAGGTAACCGCAACCAACGCAATGCCGGTCAGGGAAACGCTGTGAATGGCAATGCCGGACAGCGTAACTCGGTGGGTGCAGGGCAACCGCAGCAGCGGAATATACTACGGCAAGAGTGCAGTGCTGGCCAAGGTATGCAACAGAGAGGAGCTCCACAGGAGCAAGATAGATACAATGATGGTGATTCGGAAATGGTGAACACAGCATACCCTAGGCCGGACTATCACGTGATAGGGTCAAGATTGGGAAGAAGGAATTTGATGCCAGACGATGCCAGGTTAAAACTGGATTAGCTTTATATGTCGGAGCAGATTTAGTGTCAAGGTCCTCCAGGTCCTACATGTTTTGGGCCCCGGATCATGAAGGAGCCACCGGTGCCTAACTTCCAGTTACCCAGAGGCACAAAAACATATGACGGCAGCACAAAGCTGGAGGATTCGTTGATTAACTACGCAACAACAGTGAAAATTGCTACAGGCAACTTGAGATGGGCTGTGAGATACGTACCTCAAATCCTGGAGGGGCCAGCAAGGGTATGGCTGAAAAATTTGCCGCCTGGAAGTAAAAACTGTTGGATTGATTTTGAGGATATGTTTGTCAATAACTTCTCGAGTACGTACCAGAGGCTGAATAGGCCACAGACCCTAGCAATGTGCAAGCAAAAACCGAATGAGAGAGACCGGGAGTTCTTAACCCGGTGGTGCATAGTGCGAAATTCATGTGAGGGCGTGATTGAGTCACAGGCCATAGCTTGGTTTGCGGAAGGGTGCAGGTATGCAAGTATGTTATGGCAAAGGTTGCAAAGGGACATGCCAACTACACTGGCACAAACAATCCGGATCGCTGATTCGTATGCCTTGGGTGATCCGACTCAACCTAGGCTAATGTCAAGCGAGTCAAACGAGGAGTACTACCAGCGAGATGGAGCCGGATCATCCCGGAGGAATGATTACCGGGGCAAAAGAAGAGATGATAGACCAGATTACTGGTACAATTCGCAACAAGTTGCTGGTGTAATTCAAGATCAACCCAGAGCAAGAAGCAATCAACGTCAGAAAACTGGAGGGCAGCAATGGACCCCAAGGAATGATGGCAAGAAAACTTGGACGCCAGAGTAGAAGAAACAGTGGCAAGAAAAGAAGGACCGTCCGAGGTATACTTATGAGGCAATGCTGGATCAGCCGTTTAAATTTCACACGCCAAATCCAAGTAACCCAGCGGGTCACACAACCAGGAAGTGTGAGTGGATGAGGAAGATAGGAAAAAGTGGTTCGAGGAATGCTCAGGCACCTCGGAGCGATCAACCTCAGCAGGAGTTAACCCGGGAGCAATTGCTCTCTGGAGCGAACATGCAACAATTAATGTTGCCTCCCCCTCCGCCGAGGTATTAAAACCATGAGAGAAGGAATGTAGTGCATCAGGTGGAAAACCAACATCAACCAGATCAAAGGTACCCCGAAAATGAGCGGAGAAATGAGTACAGAGAGCATCATCAGAGCTACTGCGTGTTCACTACAGAAGAGACAGACAGAAAGAGCTTGCAGCACCGACACATGGAAGTTAATGCGGTAATGCCAGGGGTGATGAGGTATATGCCTTGGTCGGACCAGGAAATTACCTGGGGCATCAAAGATCATCCCAAGCTTGTGCCAAGTCCTGGTTCGTATGCGCTAGTGTTGGACCCAACATTCATTGGGAAAAACATCAATGTGAGGTTCTCAAAGGTGCTGATTGACAATTGCAGCAACATCAATATCATGTACTTGGACACGATGCGCAAGTTGGGTATCTCGGAGAACATGCTCCAAGCTAAAAGGACAACATTCCATGGCATTGTGTCAGGCATTTCCTGTGAACCCATTGGCAAAGTCCGGGTTGACGTATTGTTCGGGACGAGAGATAACTGCCGGACTGAGAATTTAGAATTCGAGGTTGTCAATTTGGAAAGAGCATATCACGGGTTACTCGGCAGGCCAGCTCTGAACAAGTTCATGGGAAGTACCCACATCAGTTACTTGAAGATGAAGCTGCCCGGGCCAAATGGTGTGATTACTAGAACTGGTGATTGTTCCATTGAGTGCGCGTCAGCCGGGTCTAACCTCACCGAGCCGCTCGTGATTGCGCAAGAAAAGAGAAAGATCCAGGAGGTGGCGGCATTGGCTCAAACCGCGTAGCAGTATATGTCGGCGCTGAGTAACCCGCATGGATACCAAGAAAGTGCCAATTGATGATCTGTTCCCAGACCATACCGTAACAATTGATGCCGGGTTAAATGATAAACAGGAAAGCAAGCTCGTCAACTTCCTCCGTGAGAATCGGGATATTTTTGTGGATGTATATGTGCAAGTATATGTGGATGATGTTGTTATAAAGACCAAGGAAACCAGAACGCTCCTTGACGATATCAGGCAGACATTCGCGAACCTAAGGAGGTTCCGAATGAAGCTTAACCGAGAGAAATGTACCTTCGGTGTCCCGCCTAGAAAATTACTCAGATTTCTTGTCTCCAGCCGAGGTATCGAAGTTAACCCAACTAAAATCTGGGCCATATAGCGAATGGAACTGTCGAAGTGCCTCAATGATGTCCAAAAGTTCACTGGTTGCCTGGCATCCTTAAGTCGGTTTGTATGTCGGTTGGGAGAAAAGGCACTGCCTCTCTATCAACAGATGAAAAAGTCAGACAAGTTCATTTGGACGCCGCAGGCCAATTAAGCCTTTATCCAATTAAAGAAAATGTTAGCCACTACACCAGTGTTAGCCTCTCCACTGACAAAGGAGCCAATGTTGCTCTATATAGCCGCAACCAACCGAGTTGTAAGTGCAGTAATTGTGGTAGAGCGCGATGAAGAGGGTAAGTCAGTGCAAAAACTAGTATATTATCTAAGCGAGGTATTGTTAGCCTCGAAACAAAATTATCCCCATTATCAGAAGATGGCATATGGTGTGTATATGGCGGCAAAGAAGCTGAAGCACTATTTTGAAGAGCACCCCATCAAAGTAATATGTCAGGCCCCCATATCCGAGATAATGAGTAACAAGGATGCAAGTGGCAGGATTGCAAAATGAGCAATTGAGCTAGCCGCTTATGCGCCACAATATGACAGAAGAGATGCGATCAAGTGTCAGGCTACAGCTGACTTTTTCGTGGATCGGGCCGAGATGCAATACGAGCCACCATTGCCAGATCCAAACTATTGGAGGATGCACTTTGACGGATCAAAAATAAAAACTGGGTTAGGCGCCGAAGTGGTACTTACCTCTCCAAAGAACGACCAGCTGAAGCATGTGCTGTGGATCCATTTCACAACATCAAACAATGTCGCCGAATATGAGGCACTTGTACATGGGCTCAAAGTGGCAAAAGAAATTGGAATACGTCGGATCCAATGCTTTGGCGACTCGATTTGGTAGTTCAGCAACTCTCAGTGCTGTGGGACGCTCTTGACCAAAACATGGCATTATACAGATTCCATGTGTAGAAGATATCTGGGTACTTCGAGGGATGCGAGTTTCACAATGTAGCCCGGGTGGAAAATGAGGCTGCCGACGTATTGTCGAAGCTCTGATCAACCCGACAAGCAATTCCACTGGGTGTAGCATTAGAAAACCTCAGAAAACCATCTATCAGGCCGTCCCCAGAAACCGACTCAATCTACGTCCCGGAAGATCTGGAGTCCGGAGCTGTACCCATGGATATTGACGTGGGAAGTGGTTCGCGAAACCCAGGGACTGCCTCGGCAAACCCGGGGACTGCTTCACAAGATCCGGGGACTGCGCAGCGTGATCCGGCTGAGGTTATGCCGGTGGATCGGATGGAAACTAATGAGGATATATTCCCAGTGCGACCTATACCAGCTTGGGCCCTGCCCATATTTCAATTCCTGAGAGATGGAACTTTGCCCGGGGAGGAGGTACTTTCTAGGCAAACTCAGAGGAGAGCAAAAGCATACACGATCATCAATTCCGAGCTATACAAAAGGAGTGTGACAAGCGCTCTCCAGCGATGTGTTGACCCGGAAGAAGGGCTTGACATCCTCCAAGATATACATCAAGGGGAATGTGGGCATCATGCCTCGTCCAGAGCCTTGGTAGAAAAAGCTTTCGGTCATGGGTTTTACTGGCCAAGTGCCTTGGAACAAGCAGAAGATCTGGTAAGAAAGTGCAATAGCTGTCAAAGATATGCTACAAAGAAACAGATGCCAATATCGAAGCTCAAGACCATACCAATTACCTGGCCATTTTCCGTATGGTGTTTGGATATGGTTGGCCCCTTCAAACCAGCAAGAGGCAACATGACCCACATCTTGGTCATGGTTGATAAGTTTACAAAGTGGGTTGAAGTAAAGCCAATAAGAAAATGTGATGGAGCTACGGCCGTGACATTCCTCAAAGATAGCATCTTGAGATACGTTTATCCTCACAGCATCATAACAGATAATGGCAGAAATTTTGCTGAAGGAGCATTTGCGCGATTCTGCCGAGATAAGAAGATCCGGCTGGACGTTGCTTCGGGAGCCCACCCTGCATCAAACGAACAAGTGGAAAGATCCAACGGATTAGTATTATCCGGGATAAAACCCCAGCTCATTGAGCCCCTACAAAAGGTCAGCGGGGTGGTGGATATAAGAACTACCAACGGTACTGTGGAGTTTAAGAACAACTCATAATCGATCAACAGATTATACGCCATTCTTTCTGGTATTACCAGCCGACATAGAGCATGACTCGCCTAGGGTCACCCAATACATAGAAGCTGAAGTGCAAGAAGCCCGGCAAAATGATGTTGATCTGCTGTAAGAAGCAAGCGAATTGGCATTGTCCAGATCCGCCATATATCAGCAAAATCTTCGATGCTATCATAGCCGGAAAGTAAACCCCCGAGTTTTCTGGGAAGGTGATCTGGTACTCCGGTTGGTACAACGTACGGCTGGCATGCATAAGTTATCCCCCCCATGGGAAGGGCCATTCATCGTGAGCAAAGCATTGCATACTGACTCATACTATCTCCTCGATGCAAAACCACAGGAGAAGAACAACGCGGACATGTCCTGCGAGGAATCTAAGCGTCCATGGAATGTAGCTCTACTTCGTCCTTTCTACACTTAGCAAAGAAGTGTGTGTATCTGAGTCACTCATATGTCGGTATGTATGTCGGTAATGAGCTTATCAATGAAATCTTGGCACCTCGAGAAGTAACTCGGGGACTGCCTTAATGATATTTATTATTTGTTTTCTGTATTTATTATTTATACATCGGCTGGCGTAAGTTGCTTCTACCTAAACCGGATTAGTAGTGTGTAAGCACCAAAAACCTAACTCTTCGACTTGCTGCTGTCCAACAAGATTTGGCTTCATGGCTAGCAAGAGAACATGTTTGGAATTGCGTAGCACATGAACAACGACTAAGGAAAAGAACCTAATCGAGCCGACGTTTGTTTTTCGGACTAACCTTAGCCTTATTTTATGTTTACTATGCTGAATTATTTTGAGATAATCCTAAAGTTTCCATGTATTGTTAAGTCAAATTTTGAAGCTCGGACTCGTAAGTCATAAAACCGGACCAAGGTAGACACGATCCGAGCCAAGAAATTGGAGGAACAAGAAAATGAAACTTGGGGACTACGCCCAAGTTAATCCAGCACAAAAACTTAGTAGCAAAATATCACTTATGTGCTTAATACAATTGCCGGGGATCTGATGAAATTCAAAGTGTTTCTAATCAAGGAGCAGCAGGGAGAGGTAACTCAGCACCAGCAGGTGGTACACCAGCCTCGGCTTCAACATCATCTTCTTCTTCCTCGATCTCCGAGGCTTCGTCATCTCCATCATCACCCGAATCATCTTCGGCATTTTCGTCGTCAGCGGCGCCAAGGAAGCTTGGTACCTCATTCCATTGATGAATGGGGGCATATTGAATGAGGCTATGGGCGCAAGCCTTGCGTCGAGCAATCCAATCCGGGTCATTGGACCACCTTGATCCGGTGCGCATACGCTCAAGGAGATTGAGGTTGATCTTCTCATACCATGTAAGCACGTAGTGGAGAACGATCTCAGCTTCGGCGTGTTCGGCAGATTCCGTCCAAAGATCAAGTTGGGGTTCGCACTCCATTAACTTGGCAATAAGAGCAGCGGCCCCCTCCGGAGTATCTTCATCAGGCCAAAAGACATTGAAGATCTGGACTGCCACATCCAGGATGTCCTTGCCATAATTCTTCACAATATCGACACAAGAAGACAAGCTGACCAGCAGGTCCTCCATGTCATAAGGAATTTCTTCAGCACCAAGAGCAATTGGGGTACCCCTCTTCTGGCGGAACATGGCAACAATAGTGGTTGCAATGGCATTGTCCTCCGGAAATTTGTCTGAAAACAAGAGAAGTGAAGCAAGTAAGGAAAGTTGACCTGGAGAGATTCATGTCGGCTGAAGTAAAAGAACTTCCGAGAAATGTGGCTTTGGATCCGGGTCAGCTCCTTGGTACAGTCATCACGCCTCTTCCAGAGTTGCGCAAGTTCAGCATTCGCCGACTAAAGCTTGGTGTCGGCCTCCTTCAACAGTTCTTGGCCCTTGGCAATTTGGAGGTTGAGACGCTCGCGCTCTTCAGTAAAGTCTTGGCCTTCTTTCTCCAGTTCAGACTTGTGCTGCGCTTTGAGCTTCTTCATGTCTGCCTTAAGCTTGGCAATTTCTTCATATTTGGTCCGGAGGATGGAAAGCTCGTCATCCTTCTTCTTGAGTTCGGCCTGATGCTGCCCTGCTTGTTCGATAAAATGCAGCATCATGTCAGGCACGGGCACACTATCTTCAAGAGAGGCTGAAATAGTTTGTTGTCCCGGCAAAGCCGAGATATGAATATTTGCCGAGCCAAGAAGAAAAGGAGATGGAAAGCAGAGGAAGATTAAGCAAAAATGACTTACCCTTTTCGTCCTCCGCGCCAGCTGCCCAATCTGAATATAAGGTTAGTTCAGCGGAAAAAGATGAAGAGAAATGGAAAAAATTCCAAGAATAAAACTTACCCCTTTTCTCATATTCGGTGAGAAGCTTAGTATGTATTGCACGCAGCATCTTGTGGGTGTCCAAGAGGCGCTGAAACTCAGCGCTCCGACGATTGGTGGTCACCTGAAACAAGTACAAAAGGATAGCTTAGTCATGTGCATATTCGAAGTGTACAAGATCTGGGCCAAGTGGAACTTAACCCGGCTCTAGGTGTGTGCATATTCGAAGTGTACAAAATCCGGGCAAGTGGAACTAAACCCGGCTCTAGGTGTGTGCATATTCGAAGTGTACAAAATCTGGGCCAAGTGGAACTTAACCCGGCTCTAGGTGTGTGCATATTCGAAGTGTACAAAATCCGGGCCAAGTAGAACTTAACCTGGCTCCAGGTGTGTGCATATTCGAAGTGTACAAAATCCGGGCCAAGTGGAACTTAACCCGGCTCTAGCTGTGTGCATATTCGAAGTGTAAAAAATCCGGGCCAAGTGGAACTTAACCCGGCTCTAGGTGTGTGCATATTTGAAGTTACTAAGGACCCACAATAATTCTCTAAGGATCATCCGGCATAATAACAAGTTACTCCCCTGGAGGCTCGAGGACTAATGGTTATATCACTAATATGTAATACATGTTAAGGAAAAGGTGAAGTAACGTACCTCCATCAAACGACTTGCAAGGCTGATTACCTTAGCAGCGGTGGTCATTTGTGCAGCAAACTCGTCGAGCCCGAATTTCTCCGGGAGATCGTCATTATGGACGAACTCCGCCTTGTTCCAGTTGTTAACAAACTCGATCAAGGTCGGAGGATAACGTTCGCCGCTAAGCATGTGGGGCGCAACCAGACCCTTAGCATGGGCTTCCCTCCGTTCGACCTGGGCAACAACAGGGTTGGTGTGCAAAACGAGTTGCGCATCAGGTCACCCGACAGGGTATTCTTTGTTGCTGGGGTCTTCTTCAGAAGCATGGACGCAAGTGTACGCTGTCCAGCCTCGGTAGACGTTGCCTTGGTAGTGTCAGGAGGCTTTTTGCCCTTGGGCTGCTGCTGAGAGGTTGTTGCGACGGATTTGCCCTTGGGAGTTGCCTTAGTGCTAGCCCATGTGTTGCTAGTGCCTTCTCGCCAAGTCTTGGAAGACTCGGATGAGGCAGAGCGACTTGGTGATGCTGCTGGTGCTTGTGCTGTTGCTGCTGGTGCTGGAGCCGATGCTGGTGCTGGTGTTGGCTTTGGCAGAGGCGCTGTAGATACCTCGGCGATGGCTGGAGCAGCCGCTGCCTCGGCAGAACTGCTTCCCCCCATTCCAAGGTTGCCCTCCTCTTGACGAGGTGGGCTAGAACCCGGAGCAGACGCTGAACCCTCCTGAATGGAGCTCAGCGGGCGTGAGTCGTTGCCACGAGGGGGAGAAGGGCTATGTCGGAGCGGCGAAGCAATGCCGGATCCACTCTGAAGAACCTCCACCACGGCCCTGCTGAATCAGACGATGAACAATGAGAAACTATACCAAAGGAAGAACAAATGAATAGCAAAGGGAGAAGTGCCTTACTCATCTGAGGTCAAATGCTCCTTTGGCTTGCGAGCTCTCCGGGCTACGGCCTTGGTCGTGGACTTGGTGGCAGCTTTGTCTGTAGACTTCTTCCACCTTTTGGTTGGCTTAGAAGGTTCGGAGGAAGAGGCAGATGCGCCCCCCCTTTTCTTCGATGCGACCGGGACTGGCTCACCCGTGGCAAGGGGAGGATCTTCATGGATTTGCCCACCGGGGTTAGCTGATGCCGGAAAGGCGTAAGACAGGGGGACAACGTGAAATGCCTCCATCACCTCAACGTCGAATTCATCTTCATCGTCAGGCCAATCTCTAATGGAAGAGAGTTTACCAGTGTGTCGTTTGGTCGCATCAGCCAACAGCAGGAACATCTCCTGATCCGGCTCCTCCTCGTCTGAGGCATCTCGATCAGGCGCCCATTTGAGAGAAGGCTCGGTGCCATCCTCAATAGTTTGCTGAAGAAACATCTATGGGAAAGAAAAGGAAAAGGGATCAAACTTACTCGGAAAAGGTTTGGGGCACGAGACTTACCGCAGGAGTAAGCCTATCTCGGCAGAAGTTCTCGATCCCCCACACCCACTTAGCAGAGAAGTTCTTGTTGGTGGTAAAGAGGGCCTTGACCCGGCGGTAAATCTCGGTGTTGCTCAACTCGAATGAGGAGGTCCGGTTGGGGTCACAACCCCATCTCATGTGGCAAAGTTTATGCGTGCGTTTCTGGAGGGGGGAGATCCGGTTGCGGACGAAGGTGATCATTGCTTCCTCGTTGCGCAATCCCTGATCCTTTAGCTCCTGGAACCGTTTATTGACTTGGTTCTCCATGACTGTGGGTTTCTAGGGGATCTTGTCCCATAGATCTGGATTAGGAGGACCCGGAGCGTAGGGGCGCAGCCGAATCAGATCTTCATCCATGCCATTTCTGACATAGAAGAAGGTTCGGGCCCAGCCCTTGCAGGAATCGAGCCCCGTGACTCGGGGAAAGATGGACTGTTTCCGAGGAGAGATAGAAGCTACGCCGAACTGCGTGAGCTGCTTGTCCTCCGGGTCAAGCTCTCTATTCGGAATCACGTTCCGGCATAGACCAAAAAACCGGATCTAGAGCTCCTCGGTGGGCCACAATCCGGTGTAGCCCTCGATGGTGGAAGAAAAGGCGGAGAGGGAAGGGATGGTGTTAGCCGGAAGATGATGCGGCTAAAGCTCATAGGTGTTGAGCCAGTCATTGAAGAAGTCACTGACAGGGAGCCCAAACCCGCGCTGGAAGTGGGAGAGAAAAACCACAAACTCACCCGGATTGGGTGAGGGAGCAAGTTCCTCGGCGGCGAGGCAGGCGATGACGCCCTCCGACATACGTCGGGTACGGTATAGCCAATCAAGATCATCCTAGCAAACCCAGAACCCAGCCCAGGCACCGCGGTCAGAATTCTCCTCGTCTTCCTCCATCTCCTGTTCCGCGATGGCGAGTTCTTCTTCAGTCATCTCTAAGGCACTGTCCTCACTGGCCCTAACGGAGGTGGGGGCAGTGGCCTGGATGGGCGCGGACCTATGGCGGAGGAGATGCACGGGAGTGGCGGCGACGCTGGTGCGCGAGGAAACGGCGCGGCGGCGGCGCAGCTAAGCAGGTGCGGTGGCGGCGGCGTTGTTGCTGGAGAGGAAGAGGAAGAAGAAGAGGCAGAGGGGCACGAGAATGGGGAAAGGACCCAAGGGGCGCGCGCCTCCCCTATTTAACCACGCCTAGGAGGGGTAGTGGGATCGTGTTGTGCGGACGGGCCACACGATGTGGCCGTGTATAATCCGGATCAACCAATTAGAAGCGAGCCACAGGAAGGGCCACAGGGCGCAGGAGATCCCATGAAGCGATGTGGTGACACAGTTAACGAAGCGACAGAGACAATGTGACGTGTGCTACAGTAATATCTGACAATAACTGCAGCGGTTACTGGTGCAAGCTCTTAAAATGAGGCAAAGTAATGATTAGCCTCCACGTGGGGAAGCATACAAGAGAAGGAACAATAACTCGGATGAGTATGGGGTGACCCGGCTAGCGAGTGAAAACTCGGAATGTGCCAAGGGAAAGCAAACCTATGGAATCCGGACTATGAGATAACTCGGAAAAGGATCAAAAGGCTTGGTAAAATTGAACCCGCTATGGCCTTAGCGGCTAAGGAAGCTAAGACCCCACCAGCTTCGGGGACTAATGTTGGGGGGATACCCCCGGGTAGGGTCACGCCGGGGTATAAAGGCCGAGTCAGCTGAGGTACGACAAGGTCAAAGCAAGTGCTGGCCGAGTCACCTCAAGGCAGGCCGAATCACGGAGTAACCCGGACCGGAGGATGTCCGCCTAACTGGGTTTCAGCCGACTGATGTCGTATGTCAGCAGGATATATCTAGCTTTTATGCAGGTATAGGTGTGGCTGGATCAACTAGGTAGGATCCGGGTTATATCAAGCTTGCAAGAGAAGGAAGGTATCTCGCTGGTCAAAGGGTGACCACTGTACGCAGAGCATGAGCGAAGCGGACAAAGGCCAGGACCACCGAGGCATGGCTGACAAAGGTGACGATGCCCATGTCGGATGACGCGGGCGCCGCAGAGGCTCACGTAGCCTCTGCTGGGATGACGCTGGGCAAAAGTGACCCGATCGGCTTACTATTTTGGGAAGAGGCATGGAATATGCCTCCACGTATGCCCTAATTGGAGACCTAGCCACCCCTATATAAGGAGGGCTAGGGCCTCTGTAGAAAAGGTTGATCTCTAGCTAGTTGGTTGAGTTTTACTAGTGTGTTCCTGAGGGCTAGCTAGCGGTGAGGGTAAGAGAGTTCCTTCTTCCCCCTCTCCCTAATACAGCTCAAGGAGCACTTGTAAACCGTGGAAGTGAATCAAATACAAAGCACCTATGTGTGGAATCACCATACTATCACTCCCTGGATTCCTCTGGTGCATTTAGTCCCCACCTTTAGCCTATCCATGGCATCTTCTGTGACACCACCACGACACACGCGTTACTATGAGCCCCTCATTGAAAGCGCACACTCGAGAAGTGGAAAAAGCGCTCCGGTTGGTCCTCGCCCGACGTCCCGGTGTTGAGGGGATTAACACTCATAGGGTAAGCACTTATATTGGAGTGGGCATCCGGAGAGTCTTGATCGGTTACTCGACCCACGATCGGTGAAGATCAGGGTAGTATATCCGGATGGTGTGGGTAAATTGTACAACCTCTGCAGAGTGTAAACTATTCGAATAGCCGTGTCTACAGTTAAGGATGGGTTGGAAAAATTTCTGTAGAGCGGTGTTGGTTTTGTTTTCAAAAAGGATTTCTAAAAAGAAATGGCTTTCAAAATGTATTGACCATGGGATGGTCAGCAAGGATCCCTGTTTTGACCATAGGATGGTCAGAAAGGGATGGAAGGAGTTTGGTCGTGGGACAACCGGAGAAGGAAACAAATTGGTGACCCAGTCCTAGGGTTTTCTAAAACTTATCAAAAAGAGTTTCTAAAATGTTTTACAAAAGTTCTCAACAAAGATACGTAGATGCTATAGCTACAAGAGAAACTAATTGAGAAAAGAGCCTCTCTTGGAGCCCTCCTACTACCACAACCATATTGCATACCGTCTTGTTATTATTATTATTATCTTAAGGTGGTTTGTGAGTACATTCAAAGTACTCACTGGCATTGTTGCTGGCTATTAACGTTGTCAGATATCAAGTCAAAGGTGTAGTGGACGACTATGCGAGCTAGGACGTTCTCCCTGTCAGTTGCATGTGGGTTAAGGCTTGGCTCGGGCTCTACGCTTGATGAAGATCCGCTGATGTCTATTGATGTAGCCATAACGGCATTTATGTAAGTCTTGTAATTTGGTATATTCTCGGATGTTGTAATGATACTTCTCGGTTATGTGCCACGACTAACTGATCATGGGATCGTGGTTGTATGCATAATAGGGATTCCCAGAGGATTAATCTGGGGGCGCCACAGACTTGGTATCAGAGCCATCCTGACTGTAGGAGAAGTTTAGTTAGTATGGTCGTTAGATAGGAAACTTATTTTGAAAACCCTGTCTTTCAAAAACTAGTTTCTCAATGAGTTTCAAAAGGTTCTACTTCTTCTCTTACTCTAAGTAAATGCTTTCGAAAATGGTTCACTCCAATTCTTGTCCCCAAACTTCAAACCTCTGGATTTTAAATAACTAGGATCTAGAACCCGGTAAAGACAATGAGAACAAGATGAAGTAAAGCGACTACCAGCAACCACAAGGAGACTACAATATCGCTCTATCAGCGGAATCCTCACAATAAGAAGAAACCGGGTGTTGCACTACCAAGAAGCGTCCAAGATACGACGAAGGCTCCATCTGCAAGATAGTGACTCTGACCTGAATAAAGACGATATCTAGGGTCAATAGTCCTAAGAATAGGATTCCCCTACATCGTGAGTAGTTAACTCCTTGGTCCCCAGCATTGGCCGTGTTTGCTTGCCTAAGTGCATCATGTGTTGCTTGATGTGTGTTGTTTGTCGAGGACATTGCGAGTCCCTCGCTCTATTCGCCTTGTTTGTATGCTCTGGCTTGCTCTGACCTCCTTAGAAATGTGACTCGAGGAGCGATAACCCACCTAGTAACTCAGGAAAACCCTTGTGTTAGATGTCGGTAATGAGACCCAGACCAACCTCCTGAGTATATGAGAGGACAAGAATCGCAAGAACCAGGAGTTCGACGTCATCAAGACAGAATAACTCAAAGACTTTTCCTCAGGAGGACGGCATACCCCGTCAAACTCACCTCGCCAGACTCGTCGATAGCACCACACTCCCTTATCATCAGTCTACTATAGGAAGAAATCCCGTTGAAGCCGGAAGTAAACCCCTGAAGGATCCCCGATATCCATAGGCAACCACCAGAAATGTCTACCAAGACAAGAAGTGAAGACCTAACTACGTTGTTTCCCAGTAAAATAGACCTTCCAACCACCTACGGAGACCAGTTATTCTAGTCGACCCTACCCAACCCAACGAGAAGTTCCTCACCAGAAGGACCAGATAATCCAGAAACCTGAAGACAAGGATGCATGAAGACAACGAGTCCACTCCGCCCTCAAGCAGAAGCAACCCAAGAGATTTGAGTGAATACCCCTTCTCTGACGATGACCGCAGCCACCCTAACTAAAGACTAGCCAGGAGAGTCACAAACCGCTAGCTTGCCCGGAGGTAACTCCATAATGGCTTCGTTAGGAAACCAGCCCTGCCAAGGTTGATAAAATAAGGCGTCACTCGAAGACCCAGCTCAAGATTCTGAGAAGATACAGCATTCCGCTAGCATCAGGTCAGCACTCCTAGACAGAAGAGCTGCACCACTCAAGCACCTTAGTGAAGCTCTAAGGTAGAAAGACGGCGTCTTTCCACTCAAATCTTCAGAAGATTGTCTACCAGAAGATACTTCAGAAAATATCCCCGGATCCGAAGTCTTCCCTCCAAGTAACCACCCGTGAGTTATCCGATGATAAACTAACTAAAGATTCTACAAAGTCCCTCCGCTACTTCAGTTGAGGCCCCACCCAAAGGACCGCTGAACCGCTTACCCTAGGTCCTTAATGCTTAGAGGATGTGAGACTCCCATGACTCCACTAGCTAAGTACGAATAATAGTAGTATATAATCCCAGTAAGTCATACTCCCTGGAAGACTTCCGAAGGTGTCTATTCCAGAAGAAGGATGGCCGACAATCCCCAGAAACCCCATTGAATGAATTCAAGAAGGAAGGACTATGTCAACTCTCCAATATACCCCAGCTAAATCCTAAGGGGGAAAGACTCCGTCTTTCCCACAATTTAGAATAACCCTCTGCCAGGAGCAACCTCATGAGTTCCGACCCTAAAATCGTTAAATAGGATACACTACGACCCTAAGGAAGAGATGTGAATCCTCAGAGAGAGGTACCCCCAACCGTAGATTCTATCCCCGACGAATACTCCGTGAAGTTCAGAATCGAGGTAGTTTGCCTAGTCTAAGCCCTCGAGATATAGAGCCCAGAAGGAAAAGATGTTCATCCCTCGCAATCTTAACTGGACTCTGCTCAACCCTCCGTGCATCCCGGAAGACTAAACAACTTCATCGACAGAGTAGCCACTTTCAAAGACGGAGTCCGTAAGATAGTACGCGTAAGACACCTAGTATACACCTGGCTCAAAATACCTTAACCCTACTCTCCTGAATCTTGGGACGAGATTCTTTTAAGGGGGAATGGTCTGTAACATACCAATTTCAGCAACCCTGATTAGTTGACCAGAATGCAAAAATTAGGGGGAACAAAAACTTTTCTTGTCCATTGGGGTAGTGTCTGCTTGTTGGATGTTTATGCTTGTGACTGTGATTGTATACCATATGATACTCCTTACCTCACCACCAGTTGACAAAAGCTACTTTCCAAAACTGTCTTGGCTTAATTTCCATATTCTCAAATGTTCTGGCAATTCAAAACCTGAGACAAGATTCTTATGAAACCAAAACTAATTTGGTAGCTTCGATTGATAAAACTAGGGAGAGCTATATAACATAATCTTCTTATGTTTTCAAGACAGAACCTTCCACTACTCTTACCTCTAGGATCTCCAAAACCTTTTTGTAAGATTTTGAGTTCTACTCTTGCTAGAGATACCAAGGACCTTACCTTGTTCAAACTTCAACCTCTATCAAAATACCCATCCTTACCTCAAGCTAAGCTTGGTGGTAACCCCAGTAGTAGTTGATTTGTTTGTAAGATGAGTTGCCTTGATCTGGTGTTTAATGAATTGCCTTGATCTACTGCTTATTTGTCTCCTTAGGAAATAGTATGAGCTACTCTAGGAGATGATCACTAGGATCAAGAGGTTTCCAAACCACCACACCCTAAGCAAGATTACCATCTGCATCTAACCTCTATCCACCAGGTGATCATCTAAAACCCTTGCCCAGATCAATTCTGCAGTGATCCATTCTAGAAGCTTCCAAGTCAATGAAGACCAATATCAAGCATGGATCCTCTCTACTAAATATACACTTAAACATACTCCACTTGATGATGCTTGGGTACCTTGCAACCCATCAAAAACATCCCCTCCCATGCTCTAGTCAAAAACCTCAAATCTGCCAAATTTGGCTAAGTCTGGAAAACTATTTCCAACATCACCTTTCTCAATGCCTCCCTTTCTCAACCCTTGTGCATTATTGGTAATGCACTTGAAACATCTTGTTAAACATCCTAAGGACTACCAAGGACCACTATTTCCCTTGGTTAGATCATCCTCCTACCCACTTGTTCTTGATGGTTTTGTAGGCAAGAAAATAACATTTCTTGCAAATCTAGTCAACATGCCTACTTTGATAGAAGCTCACACCACCATCCAACCATATATGGACCAACTATTTGCAAGGTTGTGTTCTACTCATATAGTTCTATCATTACCTACTTCAATTATTCCAATTGGACCCTTGAGTTGTTTAAACCCACAAGGTTTTGAAGGCTAGTTGATAATCTGCTTTGGCAGGCTTATTTTATTCAAAGTTTGAAAGCCTATCTTGGTGAGCTTAAGCAGGATCAAGCTCAAACCTCTACACCATTGCAATCTAAATCACTTGGTCTCTCCATACATATATCCCATGCCCCAAAAGGAGCTGTCAGCTCCAAGATCTAACATGGTTTTATGGTATGAAATTAACATCACCCTAGATCCTTAATCTAGGGTATTCCACCAAAATCAACTTGGATTCTCCAATCCCAAGGTTGAAAATGCTTGCTACACCTTGTATACATCATCTACCTTGATCATCAAGATTTATCAACAATTATCCATATTTATTATGCACCAAAACTATTTAGTTCACTTAATAGGCAAAATCTCCAAAACTCCTCTCATAAAGGAAAGTTCTGTTTTTTGCCAAAACACTTCCTCAACGTTTGGCTCAATTTAGTCCTATATAGCATACCCTATCATCCTACTACAAAAATAAATATTTTTGAAGAGCTTTATTATTTCTTTTTGCCCATTTTCTTAAATGGCTGAATTGGAATAATAAATCTTTAAAATACTTTTAAGCCACAATAAATCTTGGTAAAATTCCCCTAAGTATGTATTCCTATTTGGGACCATATAACATCAAAACCCAACAAAGTCCAATGTAAAAATATCAAATGAGCACCAATACTTCAATTCTGGAGTTTTTGAGTAAATGGATTTAAGTGGACTTTAAATCCTTAGAAAAATCCCAAATAAATCCTGGATATCCACCTTGACCTCATCTATCTAATAGTACAATTTCCCTACCTTTTCCTATACAAATTATCAAACATTCTTCACAAGCCACAAATTGATCTAATAAGGCAAACTAGGAAATTATTGATCTAGACAAAGGACCAATCACCACCAAGGCTCACCACCACTCACCAGAGCAACCAGCACTCCTCCCTGGTCGTGGTTACTGTAGCAATTACTGTAAAAAACCCTCTCCCTATCCCCATGTGCTTGAGAGAGAGAGACAAACAAGTGGGGCCATTTTATTATAGCAGCCTCCACCACTCTCTCCCTATCTCCCTGCCGACCAGATGACCCTCTTACCCCTCCTCACCGCCCCCTGTGCCAATCCCAGGCCAGCCCCACTCCTCCCCCTTGTCCAAAGAGGACATTTACCCCATCAACCTCTCCCCCTCCTTATAAATCGGCCAGAGGCCACCCCGGCTCCCCACAATCGGCTCATGTGCCCCCTCTGCTCCCTCTTACCACCCCAGACAACCCACTCCCTCTCCACTGCTCTGCCCTGCCCGAGAGAGGGCAAGGAAGAAGCTTCGGCCCTCCCCCGTCTAGCGAGCAAGGGACTCCTCCTTCTGCCTCTCCCCCTCTGCATGTTCCCTCCCAGGACCCCCATGTCCCCCAACATCTAAGGAACGACATCTGTTTATTCTTTTTCTTTTCCATTTTTGTCCAGATCTATATTTGGCTAGTTGCTTTAATTCGAATAAAAAATAAAAAAATGTTGTATTATGCCCAAATAAAAATTCTATCTTGTTCCCTAGGGTTTGTATAAACAAGCAGATCCAAAATCTTAGCCAATATTATTTCCCCTTTATTTGGAAATTAAACTGCTAGCACATATCCTTTTCACTAATTAAAATCCTCACTGAGCTACCCAACTCCAAATGGAGTAAATCCAACTGCAATTGCTGGTATCTGAAATACCTGTTAGCAAGACTTGGTCCCATGCCAAGGGGAGCCTTAGAGTTGCTGTAGCAAAAAAAAGACTTTCTACCTTTAGAAAGTTCTCTAGGCCAATACATGATAGCTTTTACCCTAATTCCCACTCTAATGTATTACCTACATCTATATCTAACCAAACCTAGGAGATCTTAATTTTTGGAACTCCTGTTGAGTTTTGGTGAAATAGACACTTATGTGCATGGTTTACCCATAAATAAAATAACTACAGGAGTTATATAAATCCATACAAGGTGATTCCAATTTCTACAAAAAGGTATTAAATATTCCTACCATGTGCCCTTGGAACCAACTCAAAAGCTTCTGTAGATTTAATCTGGTGAAAAAGAGAAGTTGTGTACATAATTTCCTTTGGGAATTTCCTTAGGACATTCTACTAAATATTTTGACATGATTCCAACTCTCAGTGAACAAGGTATGTCAAGCCCTACCTAACCACCCAACGAAATAATTTTTGGAGCTCCATAGCTCTTCTGGTGAATTATTTCCTAAATCTAGAGCCTTTCTCACTAGAAAATTCATAGGAAATCAAAGAAAAGTGATAAAATAGTGAAACCACTTTTGTTGGTCTCATTTATCAATATCTATCTATTGGTATCATGTTTTTACAAGGGTATCATACACAATATGTCCTTGGTCCAAAACCCCCTCTTAGGTAGTTCCCCGACAATAAACCCTAAGGAGTGTTCACCCCTTCTCCAAGGCCACCTCAACCTATTAAATCCAATCCTCCCTAAAACTACTGAAACTTAATTGGAATTTATTCAATGGCTTGTTTGAGTGGTTTTGGTGATTGTATGCCTTGTATTAATTGTGCCCTTTTATTTGTTTGCATGTGTTCCCTATCGATGATAGTTGCGCTTGTATTGACACCGAGAAGAAGGGATCTTATTATTATTGGTTATTATGGGTATTCCAAGAAGAAGTCCAGGGACAATTATGCCATATTGTGATCCTCAGGCAAGCCACCTTCTTGCGCATAAGCCTTGTCCTACAGTTCTACTTATGCATGTATTACCTACTATTTATCAAACCAGCATTGTTTACTATATTTTGATGTATATATGGTAGTGGTTTGGCTCCTCCGAACTATTATACCTTGGTACTACTAAGTACAATCCCCTTGATGATACCTACCTGTACGTAGTGGAATGGATGGTGTAATGCCCATATCCCTTTTTGGAGACCCTGATTTAGCCAAAGCAAAGCTAGAGGATGGGAAGACCCCGGAAAAAGATTTACCAAATGATTTATGATAAAACCTTTGTGAGGTGGGACCTCCCAAGAGATGTTGAGAAAGAAAAAGGTTTTGTTTTACAAAATGCTGAAGGAAAGATGGAGGAAAAAGGTTTACGAAAATGCACCCGGTTCCTTGCAGTTTTGCTACAACAATTAACCCTGCGCAACCACATTACTCTGGAATGGGACAGGGCTAGATTTGATGGTTCCTTATTCCGGTATAAGCTGCCTCGTAACTACAGGGGATCAGGGATCCTTGGAGGGTAGGCCTTCTACGATAAAGGTCCATCTTGGACATCGACCTAGAGAAGGAACGAAGGTTCTGCTGGCCTCCACACGTTACTATGAGCCCCTCATTGAAAGCGCACACTCAAGAAGTGGGAAAAGCGCTCCGATTGGTCCTCAGTACCCGACACCCCGGTTTTGAGGGGATTAACACTCATTTGGTAGGCACTTATATTGGAGTGGGCATCCGGAGAGTCTTGAACGGTTACTCGACCCACGACCGGTGAAGATCAGGGTAGTGTACCCGGATGGTGTGGGTAAAGTGTAAAACCTCTGCAGAGTGTAAATCTATTCCAATAGCCGCATCCGCGGTCATGGATGATTGGGAAGGTTGCTGTAGAGCGGTGCTTGTTTTGTTTTCAAAGCGGTTTTTGGAAAAGAAATGGCTTTGGAAAATTTTTGACCATGGGATGGTCGTAAAGGAGAAAGGTTTTTACCATGGGATGGTCGCAAGGAAGAGAAAAGAGTGAGGTCGTGGGATGACCTGAAGATGGGAACAAATGGGTGACCCAGTCCTAATGTTCTCCAAACTTTTAAAAAAGGTATCTAAAATGTTTACAAAGGTTTTCAACAAATATATGTTGATGCTATATCTACAAGAGAAACTAATTAAGAAAAGAACCTCTCCTGGAGCCCTCCTACTACCATAGCCATATTGCATATCCTCTTCTTATTATTTATTTCTCTTAAGGTGGTTTGCGAGTACATTCAAAGTACTTACTGGCATTGTCCCTAGCTATTAACTTGGTTAGATATCAAGAAGAAGATGATGTTGGCGACTCTGCGAGCTAGGATGTTCTCCCGGTTAGTTGCCTATAGGTTAAGGCATGGATAGGGCTCTACGCTTGATGAAGTTCCGCTGATGATTATTGATGTAGCCATAATGGCACCTATGTAAGTCTTGTAATTCGGTATGTTTTGGAAGTTGTAATGATACTTGTCGGTTATGTGCCACGACTAACTGATCATGGGATCGTGGTTGTATGCATAACAGGGATTCTCGGAAGATTAATCCGGGGGCCCCACAGTTAGAGATCTCTCCTAGTAAAACATAAGCTTTTGCACATTCAAACTTTTTTATAAAATCAACCATAATAGCTTTTGAGTTGATTCCAACTCTCAAAAATCACATTTAATCATACCAATCTGAATAGGTAATAATATTAAGGTTTACATGCAGTGACTTTGGACTAGTACCAAATTAGTGCTATATAGGCATTTCTAGTCACTTTAAATCATTAAATATTAAACTTAAACTTATTAAAATGTGATCCAAACTTTATCACATTCCCATATGGTAGAATATGTGGTGATGACATGTGTCCACATGATCCCATATAATAATTGGAGAATATTAAATCTTAGTTAATTTCAATGAGTAGAAATTACTTTTCTCAAATAAAAAGAATGAAACTAGTTAATTAAACCTTATGATGCTTGTGATGATAATAGATCATGAAAGATGTGCATTAGTGTAGTAAGTAGCCTAGTTAAGTATTGTTTGTTGATTCTGTAACCTGTATGTATTTATAGACGATAGTACCGACCAAGCTTTCGAGGAGGAGGAGTTCTACCAAGAGGAGGAGGAAGAAAACTTCAACCACTACACTACCCAAGGCAAGCTAGCACTATACAAGTTAACCCTTGCAAGTTTTACTTGCAAGCCTAGCACTTCAAGTAAACTGAGCAAGCTATCATTAGCAAGCTAGATAACCTAAGCAAGATGCATTAGGCATGCTTTGGTTATATCACTTTGACTAGTACCTACTCCAAGTTTTACTTTCAAGCTTTTACTTTCGTTACTTTACCAAAGTCCCTTACTTGTTTGAAGGTAGCATAAAAAGTATAAAACTTGACCTATCTAGATAACCTTAGATGTCATTCTATGGCATGAGATTGAGATTAGCATCCCACTTTAGTGAACACTCTTAACTTAGTAGTTTAGAGCTAAACTAGAACTTGAGTCACTTTAGATGGGAACACTTGGTGAAAATGACTTGTGAAAACCTTGGAATGATGAGTCATTCTATTGAGGTGTTTTGACATGTGCTTAGAAACACAAATGGTTTATGATGATGAAAATGTTGAGGCATGAGCCTTAGCCCTTTTACAAAAACAGATGGTTGGATTGGGATGCGATACCATTCCAATTTTACCGTACAACCACAATACCTAAATTGGGTAAGGCTTAGCCGAAGTTTATATGCATTAGTATTAGTTCCCTCACGGGAGAGGTTTGAGTTGAGGCTACCTCTCAATGTTGTCCACATATGCAGTGCCCAAGATGACAGATGGTCATGGTTGGGAGGCCATACTCATAGGAGAGGTGCTTACACTAGGGTGTGTAAAGGAAAGGTTATGTTTGATTATCTGCATACTAAGTATGATGATTCAGGTTTATCCCTGACAGATGCGTCGAATCTTGTGGTGAAAGTGTACCACCTCTACAGAGTGTCAAACTATTCGAATAGCCGCGTCCACGGTTATGGACATTTGGAGTGGGCATATTGTTTTGTTGTCAGATATTTTCAAAATGACTTATGAAATGAATGATGAATTTTGACTTGACCACAACATAGTTGTGAATATGACACTAGCTTCCCAACTTAAGTGATTCTAGAACTTTATTTTATCTTTATTTGTTTCTAAACTCAGCTTAGGTTTCAAACTTAACTTTACAAATAAATTTAGAGTTAGCTTTCCCCACTACCACTACCTTACTTATTAGTGATAGTTTGCGAGTATTTAAAGAGTAGTCATGGCTTTTGTCCCTGGCTATTCCTATGGCCAGACTATGAAGGAGACTACCAAGATGATGGACAGCAGGATAGCTATGATAACTAGGACTATCTTCCATCATCAGCATTGCCTGTGCTACTGAATACGGACCCCACCGCTACGCTTATTATTTATTCCGCTGCTTGTTGTATTAAGACTAGATCATTTATTCTTGTAAGACCTTATTAAGGTTTGTAATGGATGATGTACTTTGATATCCAATATGTTATGTCTCGCAAAAATGGTAATCATGGGATTGCGATGTATGACATAACAGGCATCTGGGATTAAAAATCCGGGTGTTGACAGAATGATACAACTTATTGCTAAGAATATGCATGCCTAGTAATTTGACCATGTTTTCAAAACAATTAAAGAGGCTATGACTCACCGTGTTTCGAAATTTTGGATGTGTTTCAAAATTAACTTCACACCTTGCGAAAAATTGTTCAGTGCACCCGCCAGGCATTCAACGTATCGAGAACGAGTGAGAGTTTTGCAGGATTCAACTTCTTGCTAAGAATATGCATGCCTTGAAATTTGACCGTGTTTGGAAAAAAATTCTAGAGAGCAAAACGGATTCATAAACAACCACACAAATTTCAAATTATAAAAAGCAACACAAAGAGCATCACAATTTTCAAAATATAAAATGGAAGAGAGAGGAGAGAGGGAAAATCAATTTTCTATTTCTTGTGGGCAATCCACAAGATTGAGGTGCACCTTAATGCCGATGTAGTCGCAGGTGCCTCGCCGGTGAGCATCAATGGGACCGAGGCTAGCTAGGGCTATGATTCTGATGTTTGTGTGTCTGCTGGATTCTTTTAGCGTATATAGACCGACGTTTCATGCTTGCTTGATTTTGTAGGCGACGTAGCCTTTTTGACATGCCGTGGTGACGGCCAGGGGATAGGGGAGAGCACGTGGCACGTTGGGCACAGTTGAGTTTTCAAATCAATGTGACATTAAATAATTTCAAATCAATGCCCCAGAAATCCCGCGCAAGGAGATGATTTACGTGGACTGTACAAAGGTTATTTTTTATCCATGGACTTTCATATTTACTACTAATCCATATTTCACTTATAATGATTGATATTGGTAATTAAAGAATACATGCGGGTTCTCAGGCTTCTTCCTTTCAGTATTAATTACGTGAATTCACGTGAGTAATTAACATTGGTTTCTTTGTGTTGGCACCCTTCTTTCCTCGAACGCATGCAGAAATTAAGGGAAGGAAGTAATTTCACCTTCCTCGGTAGAGGTTCTATTGCATCGTAATGGAAGATGAAATGACAAACAGAGTACTTATGCTAGTACTAGATCGCGAGCACCGTTCCAATTTGCACTTGATAATACTAATATTCAATCTCCGAACATTATTACAGAAAGGAAGTAGAGGTGAAATTAAACAAAATTAATCTTAATACTTCTTCGTCTTCTTGGACCTGGATCCTTCCTATGTCACCTTCATGCTGGCGTCGTCCTTCCGCTTCCAATGGCATCCCCCGACACTCGACGTCTTCTTCTTCTTCAAGCCTCCGACCTGCTTCTCCTTCCTCTTCTCATTGGGGATGAAGGCAGGATCAAGTGCACTCTTCTTGGAGACGAAGTCAAGAAATGGCCAGAAATCTTCCGACCGCTGATCCTCCTGCTCGTGCTCCCTCTTCTTCTTGCCGATGGAGGATGGATCGAGAGAACTCTTCTTGAAGATGACGTACTGGTAGAACCCTACAGACCTTAGAATCCCACTCTAAAATTACCTTGATCCAATTGATGGTCATGAAGGAAGTCCAACCCTTCTTCCTTCTGGTCAGGACGACCCAAATACCACTACCACCCCTCCCCACCGTCCCCTGGACCAATCCCAGGCCAGCAATCCTCTCCCCCTTGTCCTAAATGGTAATTCACACCATCAACTCCTCCCTCTCGGTATAAAGCTAGAAGGCCTCCCCCAGCCAGCCCTCTCCCCTCATTTACCCCCACTGCTCCCCACTCACCACCCCCTTGCTCCCCTTTCCCCTCCCTCGCTCTGTCCTGGCTAGGAGAGGAGAGAAACCTCCTCTCGGCCATTGTTGAGCTCGAGCTCGAGGCGACCTCTCCTGAACTCTCCTACACCTGCATGTAGCCTCACAAGGCTCCCCTAGGTCTGATCTATCACCCCCGAGATCCCCAGCATCTCCCCTCCTCTGTATTTCCCATGAGAAGGAGAGGAAGCCAAGCTTCGGCCTCCCCCATCTACAGAGCAAGGGCCTCTCTCTACCGCCCCTTCCTCTCTGCATGTGGCCTCCTAGTACTCCCCAACCTCTTCCGTATCTACCCCACCCCTTGTTACTGCACAGGAACCTCGGCTTCGGTGGCACCGTCGAGCTCCGGCGAGCTCCCTCTCGGGTGCTACCACGCGAGCTGCTCCCCGTCCCGGATACCCCGCTTGCCGCCCCTGTCCGTGCTCGCCTCCGAGTACCGCGTCACCCCGTCACCTTCCCCGCCGGCCTCCGTGCCTCAGGTGAGCTCCCGACGATGCTCCTCTCTGCCCCTAGGGTTCATGCCCGCGACTGATGTCGAGAGGTAGAAGGCGAGCCCTGGCCATCGATATGGATCTAATCCAGCGGCCAGGAGCTCCCGATACCGCTTCACTGCCCCGCTCCGGCTGACAGGCGGGCCCCGCCCAGCGGGATTCAACCCCAACTCCCGCCGGCGACCCCCCTCCTATGATGGGCTGAATTGGCTCGGCGGCCCACTTGCTCGCGCAAATCAAGCCCACCCCACCTCGTTGTCCTTATTCTTTTGTTTTCCACCAGATCTGCTGAAAGGCTGTTTGGTTTAAATCCAAACAAAAATGTAAATGAAGTCCAAACGCCAAGATTCAAAATTCTGGGGGTTCCCTGATGTTTTCTCAAATATGTAGAGGGAACCCCATTTCCCAAATAATTTTCTTTAATTACTGGTAATTAATCTACTAAAATGTATCTGGTGCACTAATTAATTTCCTCAGAGAGTTTCACATCTCCATTTGAAATGAACCAAGGCTCCTCTAAGAGGTATTTGACATACCTAACCTCCAGCACAGGTCCCCTACCAAGTTGAAAAATACACTACCTTTAAGAAATATTACAAGATTAGTCTTTATATGCCTTAAATAAATTCCCCAGGTCTAACCAAATGTGGAATTGCCCTGATTCCAATTCCCAGTACCTCCTAGGGTTGGTATCTAGCAAACCCCAGCATCTCATAATTTATTGATGGTCATGAAGGAAGAAGAGTTCTCTCGATCCAGTTAGAGTTCCTTCATGACCTTCTTGTTTTGCCAAGACCTATCTGAGGATATCATTGTTGCACATGGGTACCCTACTGACCTTAGAACCCTACTCCAAGTTCATTGTATTTAGCCTTGACAACTATCCTCCAAAGGGAAAAACTCCTATATGGCTATTTAGTAATTCCACTACTGGAATCCAACCTCTCCAAAACCTACCAAGCTCAGTAGTACCCCTTATGTTTGCTTGCTGTATGGTTTGATGCATGTATGCCTTGTATTGATTGTGGTGTTGTCTGCTTGCATGTATACTCGATGACGACGATAGTGTGAGTGTTTGATGACAAGAAGGAAGGGACTTCTTATTATTCTTGGTTATCAAAGGAAGTCCAGGGACTTATTGCTTATCACAGGCAAGCCAACATTCCCAAATTCAAATACTTGTCCTATTCTGTTTTATTACCTATTTTGTATCTCCTTGATAAATTGCATGATTTATCTGCATGTCTTGTTTTATCAATACTGCGCGAATAACTTTGCTCCTCCAAGTTATGTCTTTGTGTCCCTCGTGGCACCACCCTGTTGTACCTACCATGTTACCCCTTTAGACCGAGAGTATGATGGTTAGCATCCAACATCGTTGGAAACCCGACTTTGAGAAAACAACTTGTTTTGGGGATTTACCCTACTGCAAATGTTTCAAAACTTTTTTTTGTAAATCCCTTGGGATTTACCCTACTGCGGATGTTTTAAGTACAGAAATGGTGTTGGTAAGGAAAATGGACAAGAGAAAGAGAAGGGATGTTCTATGACTTTACCGGAACAATTTTATTAGTGCAACCAAATTACCCCAGGTGCTCGGGCTTAGCTCGTAGTTTGTCTTCATTAGCCGGGGCAGCTTGTACCATGCATATAGGGAGAGATCCCTTGAATCCTGGGCAGGCACTAACAGATCTCGGATCTGTAGCCTGTAGCTTGCTTCGGCAAGAGTGAGCCTGTCTTGGCAGGATTTCCGGTGCAACAATTGGGTCTCCCGTTGACGGTTTGACTTAGGTGGTACGGAAGGAAGTGGAGTCACCACGTTAAGGTATACGCCAAGTTGCGGCTTGGGCATACACGTGTACGGAAGGCAAGACTATGGCTGGGAGCCACATACTCGTTGCCGAGGAGAACAAACCCAAGAGGAAAAGCAGCCTTTGCAAGGGTCGACAAGCGAAAGGTTAGGTTTGATTATTCGGACCCCCATCTATAGTGTGTAGTGCGTCGTGGTTGTATCCCGGCGGATGTATTAATTCTTGTGGGGAATGTGCGCAAACTCTGTAGAGTATAGTCTATTCGAATAGCCATGTCGACGGTCAAGGACGGTTGTAAAGGTGTTGGCTAGGAGTACCCAAACGATGTTTGTTTGGAAAATGGATGAAAAGTATGATGGTTCCGGGGGAACCTGAATTCAAAGGTGTGGTTTTGACCAGAGGTGGTCAAGGAGGTTTAAACAGGGTTTTTACTCCAGAACTGTTTTCAAAAGGGTTTTCAACAAAGATATGGAGATATCTTGATTTATAAAACAGAGGCATGTTTCAAAACTCTTTTGCAACAAAGATATGGAGATGCCGTAACTACAAGAGATAGTCTAGGATTTTAAAAAATGACCCTAGATGGAGCTATCTGACCATAGCCATAATTGCATTTCCTTGTTTTACTTATCTCGGTGGTTTGCGAGTACATTCAGAAGTACTCACAGCATTGTCCCTGGCTATTTACTTGGCCAGACTTTTAGAGGTTTGACATCGGAAGATGAAGGTGATGTCTAGCGAGCTAGGTCGTCTTCCCAGTCAGTCGCCTGTAGGTTGAGGCAAGAGTGGGCTCTGCGCGTGATGATGTTCCGCTGCTAAAGAGGGTGTAGCCATAATGGCATTTATGTAAGTCTTGTAAATTCGTTATGTTTCGGATGTTGTAATGGTACCTGTCGGTTATGTTCCACGGCTCACTGATCATGGGAACATGGATATATGCATAACAGGGATCTCTCGGATGATTAATCCGGGGAGCCCACAGACTTGGTATTAGAGCCATCCTGAATGTAGGACACCTTAGTTAGCATGGACATTAGACAGGAAATGACAAACCTATTTTCTAAAGGATAAAGGAGAAGAGATGACTATTTGCAAAAGTGCTTATGTCTTTGCCCCCTCCGTTTTGAAAAATACTTGCACTAATATGATTTTCCAATCTTGAAATATTGCACACTTGTTACTAACCCAACATGGCCCTAAACACTTTTGTAGATGGAACCTATTGATGAAGAGTGGCTGAATATTGGATTTCCCTGACTCCTTAGGGACTCTATGCAACTTTGCGGTTACCAGCAAAAACCTATCTACACCCTCCACAAGGGACTGGAATCAGGAGATTATGTGGGACAGATTGTCATACTAGCCAAGACGGGAACCAATGGAAGCCCTATCTACTCCACTGGACCTCAGATGCCCAGTCCCGTACTTGTTGTTGATTTGGTAGCCAGAGAAGCTTTGATGCGCATCTGTAGCTCCCTCCCAGAGATGAGACAGCCCACAACCTTCTACCTCCCCATGAAGGGAAATGTCGACTGCCGCCACTCTCAGATGGAGCTCCGTCGCCTACAAGCCATCCTCACTCATAAGGAAGCTCTGGAAACCCTGCAAAGGAATCAAGCACGAATCACCGCCACTGAAGGAACCTCAAGGGAAGCTACTCCCAAGAGAAGGAGGAAGTGCACCTCCTCCAGTCAGTATGTCTGAAGGTTCAAGCCCATCCAGGAGGTGCAAGAAACCCCCACTACTCCGCCAGAAGCTAGCCACGACTCCACATATGCACCCTCCAAGTAATCACCCGCGTTGCGGTACTCGTCCCTCTTGCACCCTGAACGCGTTTTGTACTGCTTAAGTACTATTCGCACCTTCGGGTGCATACTGGCTTGTTATGTAATAACTTCCTTGAATTGCTATGCTTGATTGATGTCTTCCTTCTTGCGTGTTTTACCCAAGACGTTGCATCAGACCCAACCGAGAGCGCTTACTCTCCCGAAGGCCGGATATTTCCGTCCCCCTAAGACGAGGATGCATGAAGACAACGAATCCACTTCGTCCTCAAGCAAAAGCAATGCAAGAGATCCAAGTGAAGACCCCTTCAACGAAGCTGACTGCATCAACCCTGACTAAACACTAGCCGGGAGAGTCATAAACCGCTAACTTGCCCTGAGCTCACTCCATAATAGGGAGTCACTTTCGCTAGGAAACCACCTCTCGCCAAGTTCTATAGAATAGGGAGTCACCTGACGACCCTAACTCAATACTCCAGGAAGATGCAGCCTTCTGCTAACCCCAGGACAACACTCCCAAACAGAAGATCTGCACCACCCCTGAAGCGTCCTAAGGAAAGCTCGAAGGTGGAAAGACTGCATCTCTCCACTCAATCTGCAGAAGACTGGCAACCATAGAATACTTCAGAGGACCTCCAGATGGGACGCCCTCTGACGATATCGACTCTCGGAGAAACCTGGTAGTCAGCTTTCAAAACATCCATCTGTGACCCCAAGAAGGAAAGACAATGTCAACTCTCTGACCTACCCCAGTCGAATCCTAAAGGGGAAAGACTGCGTCTTTCTTGCGAAATGGAATAACCCTCTGCCAGAACCAATCCAGTAGTTGGAACCAAGGACGTATACTAGAATACAATAATCCCTTAGGACAGACGCTGTAATCCTTACAGCCGGAAGATCACTCCTCGCAATCCTGGTGGAAGCCTGCACAACCCTTGTGCTTTCAAGACAATTGAAGTTCAACCTCACTCTTGCAGTGACCCTGTCCAAAGACAAAGCCGAGAAGTTAGTACGAGAGAAGCACATAGCACTAACTCCAAGACAAATCAACTACTATTACTCTCCCGAATCTCGGGACGAGATTCTTTTAAGGGGGAAAGGTCTGTAACATCCCAATTTCAGCAACCCTGATTAGTTTTCCAGAATGCAAAAATCAGGGGGAACAAAAACCTTTTTCTTGTTTATTGGTGCAGTGTTTGCTTGTTGTTTGTTTGTACTTGTGCATATGAGTGTATGCCATATGCTACTCCTTACCTCACCATCATTTGACAAAAGCTATTTATCAAAACTATCCTGGCTCATTTTACATATTCTCAAATGTTCTAGCATTTCAAAACATGAGCCATGATGGTTATGTAACCAAAACTACTTTTGTGCCTTCTATTGCAAAAACTATGGAGAGATATATAATATAATCTCCTTATGTTTTCAAGACAGAACCCTCAACTAATCTTATCTCTAGTTTTTCCCAAAACCTCTTCTCAATGTATTTGAATTCTACTATTGGTAGAGGTACCAAGGACTCTCATATTATTCAAACCCCAACCTCTTCAAAATGCCCCAACCTTACCTCAAGCTAGTCTTGATGGTAACCCCAGTAGTAGAGTTGATTTGTTTATAAGATGAGTTGCTTTGATCTGCTGTCTGATGAGTTGCCTTGATCTGTGGTTTGACCTCTTTGCTTAGGAAATAGTATGAGCCACTCTAGGAGGTCGTAACTAGGATCAAGAGGTCTCCATATCCCCACAACCCAAACAAGGAAACAAAGCAAGATAAAATCACTAGATACTAGGTGTTCATCTAAAACCCTTAACCAGATCTTTTCTACAGTGATCCATTCTAGAAGCTTCCAAGTCCATGAAGTCCAATATCAAGCATGGATCCCTCCCACTCCATATACACTTCAATATCATTCACTTGATGATGCTTGGTACCTTGGAACCTCTCAAAAACATCCCCTCTCCTAATCTAGTCAAAATCCTCAAAACTGCCAAATTTGGCTAAGTCTGGGAAAACTATTTTTCAACATCACCTCTTTGAATGCCTCCCTTCCTCAACCCTTGTGCATTTTTGGAAATGCACCTGAACCATCTTGTTAACCATCCTAAGTACTACCAAGGCCTACTTTTTCCCTTGGTTAGATCATCCTCAACCCACTTGTTCTTGATTGTTTTGCAGGCAAGAAAATAACATTTCCTGCAAATCTAGTCATCATGCCTACCTTGCCCGAAGCTCACACCATCATCCAAACCTCTATGCACCTACTCTTTGCATGGTTCTGTTCTACTCATATAGGTCTATAAAAATCTACTTAACTTGTTCCAAGTGGATCTCTGTGCTTCTTAAACCCACTTGGGTTGTAAGGAATCATGACTCATCTGGTATGGTAACCTTAATTCCAACAAAGTTGTCATCACTTCTAGACCACCTCTGATGTAACCCACCCAAACTACTTCTTCCATGATCATCTATATGACTTGGTCTAAATAACCATCTATCCCTTGCATCAAGGTGAGCTCTAAGGTCCAAGTTCTAACAAGGTTTTGGTGGTATAAAAATAACATCTCACTAGATCCACAACTCCTTGTTTTCCATCTAATTCAAGTTGGAATTCCAGTTCCCAAGGTTTCAATTGCTTGATACACCTTGTATACATCATATACCTTGATCATCAAGATTTATCAAATATTTCCCATAATTATTAATGCTCCAAATCTATTTAATTCCTTTAATAGACAAAATATCAAAACACCTTTTGCAATGGAAAGTTTGGTTTTTGTCAAAACACTTCCCCAACCCTTTGATCATGTGAGTCCCATATATCATACCCTATCTTCCCACTTCAAAAATAAATATTTATGAAGAGCTTTATTATTTCTTTTTGCCCATTTCCTTAAATAGCTGAACTGAAATAATAATTGTTCTATATACTTTTAATCCTCAATAAATCTTGGGAAAATTCCCCTAAGTGTGTATTCACATTTGGGACCCTCTCACACCAAAAACCAACCTTGTCCATTGTAATTATATCAAATGATCTTCTAGAATCTACTTCTGTCCTTTTTGACTAAATAGTGTTAAGTGGACTAAAACTCCTTTGAAAAATCCCAAATAATTCCTAGAGAGGTCTTTTAACCATATCTATCCACCAGTACCATCTTCCCCATACTTTCCTATGCAAATCTCTGAACTCATTCACAAGATCACTTGTGATCAAAATTTGCAAAACTAAACAAACTTGAGTTAAACCAAGACCAAGCTATACCGAAAGATTGTCAAGCACTCCTCTCCAGCAACCAATACTCCCCTGGTCGTGAGCACTGTAGCTCCACCCTAGCATTGCCCCTTTTACCCTTGGACTAGTAGAGAGAGAGACAACCCCTATTCCTCTTAGGTCGACCAAATCCCTTCTTACCCCACCCCACCCCACTGCCCTCTAGGCCAACCACAAGCCAGCAATCCCCTCCCCCATGTCCAAAGTGGGCATTTGCACCCTAGATCCCTCCCCCACGGTATAAAGGCCAGAGGCCACCCCAGAATGCCCCCTGCCCCTCATTTGCTCCCTCTCTCCCTCACTTACCTCCCCCGAGCACCACTCCCTCTCCCCTGCTCTGTACTACTCGGAAGAAGAAGGAGGAGGACCTCTCGACCTCCTCAAGAAATCCAGCTCGGAGCTCCCATCTCTGCTCCTCTCCTCCTGCATGTCACCTCACTGTGACCATGTCCTCCTTCTCCATCTAACAGTGCCCCTTTTCTTGCCCAGGAACGTCCCCTCCGTCGTCGCCGCTGAGCTCCGACGAGGTCACCCTCGGCCTCCGTCACGCTAGCTACTTCCCGGAGACCACCACCGCCGTGCCGCCCCTCGATCTACTTGTCGTCAAGAACCGCTTCACCTCCATCGCTCCCTGCCGCCTCCTGAGCCCTCCGGTGAGCCTCCCCGGCACTTTCCCATCTCTTCTAGGGTTGCGACCCGTCGCCATCGGCGTGAGCTGGACGACGAAGCAGGTCCATCCACGCCCACTTAATCGGACGGTCGGGGTTCGTCGATACCCGTTCGGCCGCCCGCTCACACTGACCGGCGGGACCCACTCGTCGGGTTCGAACTGCACTGCTCCCGCGCGTCGCGCCGCCTACCGTGGGCCGAATTCGCCACCGCGGCCCACTCCCCTCCGGAACTCCAGCCCGACACCCCCTCTATTTTATCCTTTTTCCCCAGATCTGCTAGAGTTGCTGCTTGGTTTAATTTCAAACAGAAATGTAAAAATATGATTCTAACCAGACCCAAAATATTGGTGGTACCTACATATTTTTTCCACCAGAATATACCTTTGGTTATCCAAGAATAGGTTTAGTTTATCAAGGATAAATCAATTTCTAAAAAGTACCTTGTCAACTAAATAATTTCCTTAGAGAGTTTTACATCTCTAATTGGGTAGAATCCAATCTCTACTGGAAGGTATTTGATATACCTGTCACCCAGCATAGGTCATATGCCAAGGTGAACAATAGTGTGTCTTTAGTAAAAATAACAAAAAGAACCTTTATCTGCCTTAGGTAAATTCTCTAGGTCAAACCAAATGTGGTATTAATCTGATTCCTCCTCCCAGTGCATCATAGTATAAACATCTATCAAACCCCAGGATCTCAGATTTTATTGACCTCTGGTTGAATTTTAGTGAATTAATCTATTAATGTGTACCCCTTGTTCACTAAATAAAGCACTCCAGGAGTTTTACAACTTCAAAAAGAGTGAGTCCAATATCTAAATAAAGGTATTCTAAATGTCTACCACATTCCCTTGGAATCAAATCAAGAGCTTCTGTAGAATTTATCTGGTGAAAAAGAGAAAAACCATAAATAACTGCCTTTGGGAATTTCCTGAGGGCATTTTGTTAATTATTTTGACAAGATTCCAACTCGACGTGGATCAGTACATCAAACACTACTTAATCACCCAAGGAAATAATTTTTGGGCCTCTAGATAAATTCTGGTGAATTATTTCCTCAAACTATAGTTTATCCGACTATAAAAAGCATAACTAAATCTAAGTAATTGATAATCTAGTGAAACCACTTGTGTTGGTCTTGTTTTGCCAAGACCTATCTGAGGATATCATTGTTGCACATGGGTACCCTATAGACCTCAGAACCCCACTCCAAGTTCATGGTATTTAGCCTTGACAGCTATCCTCCAAAGGGAGAAACACCTATATGGCAATTTAGTAATTCCACTACTAGGATCCAACCTCTCCAAAACCTACCAAGCTCAGTAGTACCCCTTATGTTTGCTTGATGTACGGTTTTATGCATGTATGCCTTGTATTGATTGTGGTGTTTTCTTCTTGCATGTATACTCGATTACGGCGATAGTGTGAGTGTTTGACGACAAGAAGGAAGGGACTTCGTATTATTTATCTAGGTGTTCTTGGTTATCAAAGGAAGTCGAGGGACTTATTGATGATCAAAGGCAAGCCAACATTCCCGAATTCTGTTACTTGTCCTATTCTGTTTTATTACCTGTTTTGTATCTCCTTGATAAATTGCATGATTTATCTACATGTCTTGTTTTACCAATACTGCACGAATAACTTGGCTCCTCCAAGTTATGTCTTTGTGTCCCTCGTGGCACCACCCTATTGTACCTACCATGTGACCCTTTTAGACCGAGAGTATGATGGTTAGCATCCTACCTCGTTGGAAACAGGGGTTTGAGAAAAGAACTTGTTTTGGGGATTTACCCTACTACAAATGTTTCAAAACTTTTATTTGTAAAACCTTTGGGAAGAGGCATCATTCCAAGAGGATGTTTTAAGTACAGAAATGGTGTTGATAAGAAATGGGTAAATGGACAAGATAAAGAGAAGGGATGTTCTACACCTTTACAAGAACAATTTAATCAGTGCAACCACATTACCCCGGGTGTTGGGGCTTAGCTCGTAGTTTGTCTTCATTAGCCGGGGCAGCTTGTATCATGCTTATAGGGAGAGATCCCTTGAATCCTAGGCAGGCGCTAACTGATCTCGGATCTGGAGCCTGTAGTGCTTCGGCAAGAGTGAGCCTGTCTTGGCAGGAGTGCCGGTGCAACAATTGGGTCTCCCGCAGACGGTATGACTTAGGTGGTACGGAAGGAAGTGGAGTCACCAAGTTAAGGTATACGTCAAGTTGTGGCTTCGTTATAGGCCTGTACGGAAGGCAAGACTATGGCTGGGACCACATACTCGTTGCCGGGGAGAACAAACCCAAAAGGAAAACAGCCTTTGCTGGGGTCGACAAGCGAAAGGTTAGGTTTTATTATCCGGACCCCCATCTACAGTGTGTAGTGGGTCGTGGTTGTATCCCGGCGGATGTATTGATTCTTGTGGAGAAAATGTATGAAAAGAATGATGGTTCCGGGGGAACCTGAATTAAAAGGTGTGGTTTTGACCAGAGGTGGCCAAGGAGGTTTAAACAAGGTTTTTACTCCAGAACTGTTTTCAAAACGGTTTTCAACAAAGATATGGAGCTATCTTGATTTATAAAACAGAGGCATGTTTCAAAACTCTTTTTCAACAAAGATATGGAGATGCCGTAACTACAAGATATAGTCTAGCCTTTTCAAAAACGACCCTAGATGGAGCTATCTCGCCACAGCCAGAATTGCATTTCCTTGTTTTACTTATCTCGGTGGTTTGCGAGTACATTCAGAAGTACTCACGGCATTGTCCGTGGTTATTTACTTGGCCATACTTTCAGAGGTTCGACATCGGAAGATGAAGGTGACGTCCAGCGAGCTAGGCCGTCTTCCCAGTCATTCGCCTATAGGTTGAGGCAAGATTGGGCTCTGGCGTGATGATGTTCCGCTACTAAAGAGGGTGTAGCCATAATGGCATTTATGTAAGTCTTGTAAATTCTTTATGCTTCGGATGTTGTAATGGTACATGTCGGTTATGTTCCACGGCTCACTGATCATGGGAACGTGGATATATGCATAACAGGGATCTCTCAGATGATTAATCCGGGGAGCCCACACAATGACTCTGGTGGTTGTTTAGGAAACGAAGACACATGTAATAACTCTGGTGGTGGTTTAGGAAAGGAACACAAACTCAATGACTCTGGTGCTGGTTTAGGAAAGGAACACACATTCAATGATTCTGGTGGTTGTTTAGTAAAGTAACACATATGCAATGACTCAAGTGATGGTTTAGGAAAGGAAGACACATGCAATGACTCTGGTGGATCCTCGTGGTTTAGGAAAAGAAGACACATGCAATGACTCTGGTGGTGGTTTAGGAAAGGAACACACATGCAATGACTCTGGTGGTGGTTTAAGAAAGAACACATATGCAATGACACTGGTGGATCCATGTGGTTTACGAAAAGAAGACAAATGCAATGACTCTGGTAGTAGTTTAGGAAATGAAAACACATGCAATGACTGTGGTGGTGGTTTAGGAAAGGAACTGGCATGCAATTATTCTAGTGGTGGTTAAGGAAAGGAAGACACATACAATGACTCCAGTGGTCGTTGAGGAAAACAAGACAGATTACATGACTCTAGTGGTGGTTTACGAAAAGAAGACACATGCAATGACTCTGGTGGTGATTTAGAAAACGAACACACATGCAATGACGGTGTTGGTGGCTTAGGAAAGGAACACACATGCAATGACACTGGTGGATCTATGTGGTTTAGGAAAAGAAGACACATGAAATGACATTGGTGGTGGTTTTTGAAAGGAACAAACATGCAATGACTCTGGTGGTGGTTTAGGAACGGAAGACCCATGCAATGACTCTAGTGGTGATTTAAGAAAGGAATACACATGCAATGAATATAGTGGTGATTTAAGAAAGGAACAGACATGCAATGACTCTAGTGGTAGTTTAGGAAAAGAAGACACATGCAATGACTCTCGTGGTGGTTTAGGAAAAGGAACACACATGCAATGACTCTGGTGGATGTTTAGGAAAGAAAGACACATGCAATAACTCTGGTGGTGGTGTAACACCCCAATTTCAGCAACCATGATTAGTTGTCCAGAAGGCAAAAATCAGGGGGAACAAAAATCTTGTTAAGTGATGCAGTGTTTGCTTGTTGATTGTCTGTGCTTAGGCTTCTGTTTGTATAGCTTATGATATACTCCTTACCTCAACATCAGTTGTCCAAAAAGCTATTTAACAAAACTATCCTGGCTCATTTTACATATTCTCAAATGTTCTGGCATTTCAAAACATGAGCCAAGATGCTTATGTAATCAAAACTATTTTAGTAGCTTCCATCGACAAAACTATGGAGAGGTATATAATATAATCTCCCTATGTTTTCAAGACAGAACCTTCAACTCCTCCTTCCTCTAGAATTCTCAAAACCTTGTTTAAAAGATTTGAATTCTACTCTTGGCAGGGATACCAAGGACTCTTACCTTACTCAAACTCCAACCTTTCAAACTATCACATCCTTACCTCAAGCTAAGCTTAATGGTAACCCTAGTAGTAGTTAATTTGTTTGTAAGATGAGTTTCCTTGATCTGTTGTTTGACTTGATTGCTTAGAAGCAATATGAGCTACTCTAGGAGCTCATCACTAGGATCAAGATGTTTCCCAATCATCACACCCTAAGCAAGATTTCAAAGATGGATCTGATCTCTAGCTACTAGGTAATCATCTAAAACCCTTAACCAGATCAATTCTGAGGTGACCAAATTCCAGAAGCTACCAAGTAAATGAAGACCAGTATCTAGCAAGGATCCTTCCTACTCAATCTACCCTTCAACATCATCCACCTGAGGATTCTTTGCAACCTTCCAAACCCTTAAAAACATACCCACTCATATTCTAGTCAAAAACCCTAAATCTGTCAAATTTGGCCAAGTCTAGAAAACTATTTCCAACATCACCTTTTTGAATGCCTCCCTTTCTCAACCCTTGTGCATTTTTGAAAATGCATATTAACCATCTTGATAACCATCCTAAGGAATACCAAGTCCCACTCTTTCCCTTGGTTAGATCATCCTCCAACCCACTTGTTCTTGATGGTTTTGGAGGCAAGAAATTAACTATTCCTGCAAATCTAGTCAACATGCCTACTTTGATAGCAGCTCACACCACCATCCAACCCTCTATGGACCAAATCTTTGCATGTTTGTGTTCTAATCATATAGTTCTATCAACATCTACTTCACTTGTTCCAAGTGGATCTTTGTGCTTCTTAAACCCACATGGTTTATAAGGCATCATGACTCATCTGGGATGGCAGCCTTATTTTCAACAAAGTTTGCAATCACTTCCATACCACCTCAAATGTAACCAATCCAAACTCCCTCTGCAATGATCATCTATATAACTTGGTCTAACTATCCATCTATCCCTTTCATCAAGGTGAGCTCTGAGCTCCAAGATCCAACAGGGTTTTGGTGGTATAAAAATAACATCACCCTAGATGCACGACTCCTTGTTTTCCATCTAATTAAAGTTGGATTTAAAATTACCAAGATTGAAAATTCTTGATAAACCTTGTCTAGATCATCTACCTTGATCATCAAGATTTATCAAATGTTATCCATAATTATTATGGCTCCAAATCTAATAAATCTCTTTAATAGTCAAAATCTCCAAAACTCCTCTCACAAAGGAAGGTTTGATTTTTGCCAAAACACTTCCCCAACTCTAAGCACTTTTGACTCTTATATATCATACCCTATCATCCCACATATAAAATAAATATTTTTGAAGGGTTTTATTATTTCTTTCTGCCCATTTTCATAAATGGCTGAAATAGAAGAATAATTGTTTAAATTATTTTTGATCCCCAATAAATCTCGGGAAAATTCTCCTAAGTCTGTATTCATATTTTGTACCACCTCACAGCAAAATCAAACAAGGTCCAATGTAAAAATACCAAATGAGCTCCAATACTTCACTTCTGCCCTATTTACATAAATGGTATTAAGTGGACTTTCAATCCATTGAAAAATCTCAAACAATTCCTAGGTTGATGGATTGACCATCTCTACCCATTAGTACCATTTTACCATATGGCAAAGGCACCTTTCGAGACTTCCTTCATACTAAGGTAGTGGATCAATTTTGCAATCTAAGCAAATCCTCCACTCAAAACCCCCACAAATCCTTACCAACCTGGTCAAGCAAGCTTCCCCAGCACAACTCACACCCTTATGGTCGTGCACTGTAGCTAAACATTGTAGCACACCCCCTCCCTTTGTCTTTAGCTCTTGGAAAGAGAGAAGGAGAGATAGGCCATACCTTGCAAAAATCTTTAAAGCGGCAGCAGCCACTCCCCTCTCCCTCTCTTGTCGTACTCAGGCCGACATCGCCTCCCAGCACCCCCCAGCTCGACTAACCCCTGGCCAGCACCTCCTCCATGGCCAAAATGGACATTTCCACCATGCACCCTTTCACTCGAGTTAAATAGGCTAGAGGCGGTGCTGCCTCTCCCATTCCCTCATTCCACCTCCCTCTGAGCCCACCTACCCACCCCACAAGTCACATCTCCTCCTACAGCTCCACAGCACAGAGGACAAGGAGAACTATCCCCCTTGGCCATGGTCTATATCAAGCTCGCATGGCCTCCTCCTTGCCCTATTCCTCTCTATATGTCACCCCACTGACCTCTCCTTGATCTCCTCTCTCTAATCCCATCTTTTTCTCCTCTCAAGGAACTCCAGATGCCGCCGCCGACAAGCTCCCGAAGCCGTCCATGCCGCGGAGGCACGCGACCTCGTCCCGGCACCAAAACTACATGTCCCGCCCATCGCCGAGGTCGTCGTCTTACACCGCGTCGCCTCCCCGCCTTCCCCGCCATCAGAACAGCCCTAGGTGAGGTCCCCGCGTGCCGCAGAGCGCTAGCTAGGGTTAGCTCGCGCCGCCCCTGTCTCAGCGGAGACGGACGAGAGGAGCCCCATACCACTTCGGTCGCCGCAGTCGCTGACCAGCGGGCCCCGCCCCGCGTGTCTCATTTCCGCCTCCCGCCGACGCAGCCCGCCCAGAGTTGGGCCAAATCTACGCTGTGAGGCCCAACTGCCCCAGATCCCAGCCCGCGAAGCACATTCTCTTTTCCTTTTTCCTGTGTTTCTAGATCTGATAATTAGGTTGTTGGTTTAAATCAAAAAAAAAATGGAAAACCCCATATTTTGGCCAGATCCAATTTTACACATGTTTTCACATGTTTTGTAAAACATGCAGTACTTTTGGCTGCCTCAATTATTGCCCATATGAGTTATAATAAAACTGCTACTAAACTATATCTTATATTACTATGAAAATCCCCTTGTGAGTTTCACAAATCAAAATGGGGTAAACCCAAGTGCCCCTGGTAGGTATTACTTGTACCTACCTCATGACATTGGCCTCCCTCACCGTGGAACCCTTAAACTCCTATAACAAAAATAACAAAACATACCTTTTATGAGTTTAGAAAATTCCTGAGGTCAAACCTACATGGGTACTGATCTAATTCCAACTCTCTGTTATCTGGTACACTAGGTTCCACCAAAATCCAGGAGATCAAATTTTATTTAGGCCCTGTTCGATTTTGGTGAATTATTTATCTCTGTATAGTGTTATGTCAATAGAAAAAGCACTAATAGAGTTTGGCAACTCCAAAAAGAGTGAATCCAATTTCTTCAGAAAGGTATTCTAAATACCCACCATGTGTCCTCGGAATCAAATCAAAAGCTTCTGTAGATTTCAATTGGTGAAAAAGACAAAAACCCCACAGAAATTGCTTTGGGAATTTCCTGAGGGCAGTCTGGTAATTATTTTGGAATGATTCCAACTCGCAGTGAACAAGTGCATCAAGACCTACCTAACCACCCAAGGAAATAATTGTTGGACCTACAGAACATTTCTGGTGAATTATTTCCTAAAACTAGAGCCTTTAACACTAGAAAATTCATAGGAAATCAAAGAAAAGTGATAAAATAGTGAAACCACTTTTTGTGGTCTCATTTTATCAAACCCTATATGTTGGTATCATTTTTACACAATGGTATCATAAAATATGTCCTTGGTCCAAAACCCCTCTCCTAGGTTATTTCTGGACTATAAAACCCTAAGGGATGTTCATCCCCTTCTCCAAGGCCATCTCGATCTCCTAAGTTCAATCCTCTCAAAATCATCTGAATCTTAATTTGGGATTATTAAATTTCTTGCTGTATTGTATTGGTGCTTGTATGCCTCGTGTTGATTGTGGCTTGGTCTGTTTGCATGTGCTGTCTTGACGACGATAGTTGCCCTTGAATGGACGCCGAGAAGAAGAGATCTTATTATTATTAGTATTCTTGGTTACCTAGAGAAGAAGTCCAAGGACATATTTCCATATTTCCATATTGAGGATGATTTTACTTATGCATGTTTTACTTATTGTTTTATGAAAACTGCATTGTTTCACTATATGATGTTATATATATCTAGTAGTGGTTTGGCTCCTCCAAACCATTACTCAAGGGTACTACTAAGTACAACCCTGTCGATGGTACCTACTTGTCCCTAGTATGGTAAATGGTGTAATTAGGGTGTCAAGCGGGGCGGGTTGCGGCACAACTTTTTCACTCAGCCTTCTCTAATTTTACTAACTTTTGAGACCCCCTTTTGCCTATATTTTGCTTCGCGGGTCGTTATTCGGGTGCCGCTTACCACCCTAGGTGTAATACACCATACCCCTTTGGGGACCCCCAATTTAGCTGAAGCAAAGCTATAGGATGGGAAGACCGTGGAAAAAGTTTTACCAAATGTTTTAGGATAAAACCTTGGAGAGGTGGGACCTCCCAAGATTTTTTGAGAAAGTAAACGATTTTAGCTTTACAAAATGCTGAAGGAAAGCTGGAGGAAAAAGGTTTACGAAAACACACCCGGTTCTTTGCAATTTAGCTATAACAACTTAACCCTGTCCAACCACATTACTCTGGAATGGGACAGGGTTGGATTTGATGTTTGTTTATTCTGGTATAAGCTGCCTCGTAACTACTACAGTGGATGAAACTCCCTGGAGGGTGGGCCTTCTCTAGACAAACGGTCTATGTGATACATTGACCGGGAGAAGGAACGAAGGGTCTTCTGGCCTCCACGCGTTACTGTGAGCCCCTCATTGGAAGCGCACACTTGGGAAGTGGAAAAATGTGCTTCGGTTGGTCCTTGGTACCCGACTTCCTGGTGTTGAGGGGAACAACACTCATAGGGTTGGCATCTATACTGGAGTGGGCATCTGGAGAGTCTTGATCGGTTACTCTGTTGGGTCCGCAACATGGAAAACAAAAAAATTCCTACGATGAGAACTACACGCCAATATCTATCTACTAGGTACAAAGCAACAGGTGGACATACATCCAACGAGAACTTACCCTCGAAGACAACGAGTTTTGTTAACGAGTAGGAACTAGTGGTTGATGTAGTCGTACACTTGCCGATCTCAAGATCGTGAGGAAGTCCGATCGCCGCAACTCAGCAACGCATCCGTACTCACACACATGTTCAAGCCACCGGACAACCTCCACCTCCTCGCTCCAGCGATCCAGCGGAAGCAGCAGCTTCTTCTAGACGAAATGCCACCGGGAACATGTATCTCGCTAATCTGAGACCATGGGGGAATAATTCTAGAGGGGGAGAGAGATCCTTCACAAGGAGGTGTGAGGAAGGAGGGAGAGGGTGGCCTTTTATAGGAGGAGGGGGGTGCCCCTCTCTCCATGGCCGGCGCATGGGGGGTGACTCCTCACCTCCCCCATTCATGTGGTGGTAACCCCTCCACATTAAAATGCCTCTTCACATTCGCTTTTAAAGTCCCCACTTTAAATGCATTAAATTTCTCCAAGTTTAATGCTCTCTCATTTAATAAAACTATTTTATTAAATTTATTCAGAATTTTGTTAATTACTTGAATTAACAAACATTCACATATAACCCCTTGCAATATTTCAATATCACATGCAGAACCACTTTCTGCAATTTCACCCGAAATAATTTCCGGTTTCTATCGAAACAATTCCTGTGCTTTGCATTTCTTTCATCTGAAACATATGTGCTCCAAAATCGTGTCCGGTAACTCTTAAGTGTGTCACCCTATGGTTCGCAAATAATGCAGACATGATTGAGACTTCTCTCAGATGAATAATCACAAGCCGGAACTGGAGAACCGTACTAACTCCCACATATTCAACGATGACTTCTGTGATCGTGAGAACCTTTTAACGCTTGTAATTTAATCCCTTTGTCTCATGATATAATACATGTCTGAGAGGGCCCGTGATATGAAAATACCTAGTTTGATCTCATTACCAACATGCACTCTTTTCTTGTTCCCGTGATATAACATTCTAGTGATCACATCACTTGCTTGCAAGCTATCTCAATGTGATATCGCCGAGAGGGCCCAGAGTATATTTATGCATCATCGGTATTGACAAATTCCACTCTTGACCCATGAGCCTCAACATAACACCTTTGTAGCACTGAACCCATCTTTATAGTCACGCTGTTACGGTGTGACGTTTGATGTTATCAAGATACTCTTCAGGTCTTAGCAATTAACATCATCTCATTGTCTAAGGATAAAGATTACTTCGTATGATGTTATAGCAATATAACCATAATGACTTGATCGTAATGCTATACTTCGGATGAATGTTCATTACATCATTTCCAAATGTTGTGACGTTGTTATTAACAACATCCAATGTCCATGATCAGGAAACCTTGATCATCCTGTTAATCAACAAGCTAGTCTATAAGAGAGGCATAACTAGGAACCCTTTTTGTTTATTAAACACACATGTATTGATGTTTCCGATCAATACAATTATAGCATGCAAAATAAACATTTTTCATAAACATGGAATAAGATAATAACCACTTTATTATTGCCTCTCGGGCATATTCCCTTCATACTCGACCCACGATCTGTGTAGATCAGGGTAGTTTAGCTGGATGGTGTGGTTAAAGTTTCCAACCTCTGTAGAGTGTAAATCTATTCGAATAGTCGTGTTCGCGGTTAAGGCCGGGTTGGACAAACTTCTGTAGAGCGGTGCTGGCTTTGTTTTCAGAAAGGATTTAGGAAACGAAATGACTTTGGAAATTTTCTGACCATGGGATGGTCGTAAAGGGAGAAAGGTTTTGACCATGGGATGCTCAGAATGAGGAGAAAGGAGTTTGGTCGTGGGACGACTTGAATACGGGAACAAATGGCTAACCCAGTCCTAATGTTTTCCAAAACTTTTCAAAAGGTTTCCAAAACAGTTTACAAAAGTTTTCAACAAAGATATGTAGATGCTATATCTATAAGAGAAACTATTTGAGAAAACAACCTCTCTTGGAGCTCTCCTACTACCACAACCATATTGCATACCTTCTCGTTATTATTATTATCTTAAGGTGGTTTGAGAGTACATTCAATGTACTATGCGAGCTTGGTGAGCTATCAAGAAGGAGAAGATGTTGGCGACTATGCGAGCTAGGCCGTCCGCCCAGTCAGTTACATGTAGGTTAAGGCATGGCTTGGGACCTACGCTTAACGAAGTTCCGCTGATGTTGATCGATGTAGCCATAATGGCAAATAAGGTAGGACATGTATTCGTTATGTATTGGATGTTTAATTTGATACTTGTCGGTTACGTGCCATGACTAACTGATCATGGGATCGTGGTTGTATGGATAACGGGGATTCTTGGAGGATTAATCCAGGGGCCCCACAGGTCGTATAGGAAAAGAAGACACATGCAATGATTCTGGTAATGGTTTAGGAAAGGAACACACATTCAATGACTATAGTGGTGGTTTAGGAAGGGAACACGCATTCAATGATTCTAGTGGTGGATTAGTAAAGGAACACACATTCAATGACTCTAGTGGTGGTTTAGGAAAGGAAGACACATGCAATGACTCTGGTGGATCTTTGTGGTTTAGGAAAAGAAGACACATGCAATGACTCTGGTGGTGGTTTAGGAAAGGAAGACACATGTGATGACTCTGCTGGTGGTTTGAGAAAGGAACGCACATGCAATGACACTGGTGAATCCATGTGGTTTACGAAAAGAAGACACATGCAATGACTCTGGTAGTAGTTTAGGAAATGAACACACATGCAATGACTATGGTGCTGGTTTAGGAAAGGAACTGGCATGCAATGATTCTAGTGGTGGTTTAGGAAAGAAAGACACATACAATGATTCTATTGGTGGTTGAGGAAAACAAGACAGATGCCATGACTCTAGTGGTGGTTTAGAAAAGGAAGACACATGCAATGACTCTGGTGGTGATTTAGGAACCAAACACACATGCAATGACTCTGGTGGTGATTTAGGAATGGATCACAAATGCAATGACACAGGTGGATCTACGTGGTTTAGGAAAAGAAGACACATGAAAAGGAAGACACATGCCATGACTCTGGTGGTGATTTAAGAAAGGAACACACATGCAATGACTCTAGTGGTGGTTTTGTAAATGAAGACACATGCAATGACTCTAGTGGTGGTTTAGGACAGGAACACACATGCAATGACTCTAGTGGTGGTTTAGGAAAAGAAGACCCATGCAATGACTATGGTGGTGGTTTGAGAAAGGAACACACATGCAATGACTCAGGTGGTGGTTTAGGAAAAGGACCAGACATGTAATTACTCTGGTGATGGTTTAGGAAAAGAAGACACATGCAGTAACTCTGGTGGTGGTTCAGGAAAAGAAGACACATGCAATGATTCTAGTGGTGGTTTAGGAAAGGAACACACATTCAATGACTAGGGTGGTAGTTTAGGAAAGGAACACACATTCAATGATTCTAGTGCTTGTTTAGTACTGGAACACACAAGAAATGACTCTAGTGGTGGTTTAGAAAAGGAAGACACATGCAATGACACTGGTGGATCCAGGTGATTTAGGAAAATAAGATACATGCAATGACTCTAGTGGTGGTTTAGGAAAGTAACACACATGCAATGAGTATGGTGGTGGTTTAGGAAAGGAACAGACATGCAATGACTCTGATGGTTGTTTAGGAAAGGAAGACACATGCAATGACTCTAGTGGTGGTTTAAGAAAGGAACACACATGCAATGACTTTGGTAGTGGTTTAGGAAAAGAAGACACATTCAATGACTCTAGTTGTGGTTTAGGAAAGGAACACACATGCAATGAATCTGGTGGTGGTTTTGGAAAAGAAGACAAATGCAATGACTCTGGTGGTGGTTAGAGAAAGGAACACACATGCAATGACTCTGGTGGTTTAGGAAAAGGAACACACATGCAATGACTCTGGTGGTTGTTTAGGAAAGGAAGACACATGCAATAACTCTGGTGGTGGTTTAGGAAAAGAAGACAAATCCAATGATTCTGGTGGTGGTTTAGGAAAGGAACACACATTCAATGACTTTGGTGGTGGTTTAGGAAAGGAACACACATTCAATTATTCTAGTGGTGGTTTAGTAAAGGAACACACATGCAATGGCTCTAGTATTGGTTTAGAAAGGAAGACACCCGTAGTGACTCTAGTGGATCCATGTGGTTTAGGAAAAGAAGCCACATCCAATGACTCTGGTGGTGGTTTAGGAAAGGAACACACATTTAATGACTCTAGGTGGTTTAAGAAAGGAACACACATGCAATGACACTGGTGGATCCATGTGGTTTAGGAAAAAAGACACATGCAATGACTCTGGTGGTGGTTTAGGAAAGGAACACAAATGCAATGACTCTGGTGGTGGTTTAGGAAAGGGACATACATGCAATGACTCTAGTGGTGGTTTCGGAAAGGAACATACATGCAATGAGTCTAGTGGTGGTTTCGGAAAGGAAGACACATGCAATGACACTGGTGGTGGTTTAGGAAAAGAAGACACTTGAATTGAGGCTAGTGGTGGTTTAGGAAAAGAAGACAAATGCAATGACTTTGGTGGTGGTTAGAGAAAGGAACACACATGCAATGACTCTGGTGGTTTAGGAAAAGGAACACACATGCAGTGACTCTGGTGGTTGTTTAGGAAAGGAAGACACATGCAATAACTCTGGTTGTGGTTTAGGAAAAGAAGACAAATGCAATGATTTTGGTGGTGGTTTAGGAAAGGAACACACATTCAATGACTTTGGTGGTGGTTTAGGAAAGGAACACAGATTCAATGATTCTGGTGGTGGGTTAGTAAAGGAACACACATGCAATGACTCTAGTGGTGGTTTAGGAAAAGAAGACACCCGAAGTAACTCTAGTGGATCCATGTCCTTTAGGAAAAGAAGCCACATGCAATGACTCTGGTGGTTTAGGAAAGGAACACACATGCAATGACTCTGGGTGGTTTAATAAAGGAACACACATGCAATGATACTGGTGGATCCATGTGGTTTAGGAAAAAAGACACATGCAATGACTCTGGTGGTGGTTTAGGAAAGGAACACAAATGCAATGACTCTGGTGGTGGTTTAGGAAAGGGACATACATGCAATGACTCTAGTGGTGGTTTCGGAAAGGAAGACACATGCAATGACTCTGGTGGTGGTTTAGGAAAATAAGACACATGCAATGACTCTAGTGGTTGTTTAGGAAAAGAAGACACATGCAATGACTCTTGTGGTGGTTTAGGAAACGAACGCACATGCAGTGACTCTGGTGGCGGTTTAGAAAAGGAACACACATGCAATGACACTAGTGGAGCCATGTGGTTTAGGAAAAGAAGACACATGAAATGACTTTGGTGGTGGTTTTCAAAATGAACACACATGCAATAACTCTGGTGGTGGTTTAGGAAAGGAAGACACATGCAATGACTCTAGTGGTGGTTTAAGGATAGAACACACATGCAATGACTCCGGTGGTGGTTTAGGAAAAGAACACACATGCAATGACTCTGGTGGTGGTTTTTGAAATGAACACACATGCAATAACTCTGGTGGTGGTTTAGGAAAGGAAGACACATGCAATGACTCTAGTGGTGGTTTAAGAAAGGAACACACATGCAATGACTCTGGTGGTGGTTTTGGAAAAGAAGACACATTCAATGACTCTCGTGGTGGTTTAGGAAAGGAACACACATTCAATGACTCTAGTGGTGGTTTAGTAAAAGAAGACAAATGCAATGACTCTGGTGGTGGTTAGAGAAAGGAATACACATGCAATGACTCTAGTGGTTTAGGAAAAGGAACACACATGTAATGACTCTGGTGGTTGTTTAGGAAAGGAAGACACATGCAATAACTCTGGTGGTGGTTCAGGAAAAGAAGAAAAATGCAATGATTCTGGTGGTGGTTTAGGAAAGGAACACACATTCAATGACTTTGGTGGTGGTTTAGGAAAGGAACACACATTCAATGATTCTGGTGGTGGTTTAGTAAAGGAACACACATGCAATGACTCTAGTGGTGGTTTAGGAAAGGAAGACACCCGAAGTGACTCTGGTGGATCCATGTGGTTTAGGAAAAGAAGCCACATGCAATGACTCCGGTGGTGGTTTAGGAAAGGAACACAGATGAAATGACTCTGGGTGGTTTAAGAAAGGAACACACATGCAATGATACTGGTGGATCCATGTGGTTTAGGAAAAAAGACACATGCAATGACTCTTGTGGTAGTTTAGGAAAGGAACACAAATGCAATGACTCTGGTGGTGGTTTAGGAAAGGAACATAGATGCAATGACTCTAGTGGTGGTTTCAGAAAGGAAGACACATGCAATGACTCTGGTGGTGGTTTAGGAAAAGAAACACATGCAATGACTCTAGTGGTTGTTTAGGAAAATAAGACACATGCAATGACTCTGGTGGTGGTTTAGGAAACGAACACACATGCAATGACTCTAGTGGCGGTTTAGGAAAGGAACACACATGCAATGACATTGGTGGATCCATGTGGTTTAGGAAAAGAAGACACGTGAAGTGACTTTGGTGGTGGTTTTCGAAATGAACACACATGCAATGACTCTAGCGGTGGTTTAAGAAAGGAACACACATGCAATGACTCCGGTGGTGGTTTAGGAAAAGAAGACACATGCAATCACTCTGGTGGTGGTTTAGTAAAGGAACACACATGCGATGACTCTTGTGGTGGTTTAGGAAAAGAAGACACAGGCAATGACTCTGGTGGTCGTTTGAGAAAGGAACCCACATGCAATGACTCTGGTGGTTGTTCAGGAAAGGAAGACAAATGCAATAACTCTGGTGGCGGTTTTAGGAAAAGAAGTCACATGAAATGATTCTTGTAATGGTTTTGGAAAGGAACACACATGCAATTACTCCGGTGGTGGTTTAGGAACAAAAGACAAATGCATTGAATCTGGTGGTGGTTTGAGAAAAGAACACACATGCAATGACTCTGGTGGTGGTTTAGGAAAACGGACACACATGCAATGACTCTGGTGGTTGTTTGGGAAAATAAGACACATGCAATAACTCTGGTGGTGGTTTGGGAAAAGAAGACAAATGAAATGATTCTGGTGGTGGTTTGGGAAAGGAACACACATTGAATGACTCAGGTGGTAGTTTAGGAAAGGAACACACATTCATTGATTTTTGTGGTGGTTTAGTAAAGGAACACACATGCAATGACCCTAGTGGTCGTTTAGGAAAGGAAGACAGATGCAATGATTCTTCCGGATCCATGTGGTTTGGGAAAAGAAGCCACATGCAATGACTCTGGTGGTGGTTTAGGAAAGGAACACACATACAATAACTCTGGGTGGTTTAAGAAAGGAACACACATGCAATGACACTGGTGGATCCATGTGGTTTAGGAAAAGAAGACACATGCAATGACTATGGTGGTGGTTTCAGAAAGCAAAACACGTGCAATGACTATGATGGTGATTTAGGAAACGAATAGACATGCAATGACTCTAGTGATGGTTTACGAAAGGAAGACACATGCAATGACTCTGGTGGTGGTTTAGGAAAAGAAGACACATGCAATCTAGTGGTGGTTTAGGAAAAGAAGACACATGCAATGACTCTGGTGGTGTATTAGGAAACAAACACACATACAATGACTCTAGTGGTGGTTTAGGAAAGGAACACACATGCAATGAATCTGGTTGTGGTTTAGGAAAACAAGACAAATGCAATGACTCTGGTGGTGGTTAGAGAAAGGAACACACATGAATGACTCTGGTGCTTTAGGAAAAGGAACACACATTAAGTGACTCTGGTGGTTGTTTAGGAAAGGAAGACACATGCAATAACTCTGGTGGTGGTTAGAGAAAGGAACACACATGCAATGACTCTGGTGGTTTAGGAAAAGGAACACACATGCAATGACTCTAGTGGTTGTTTAGGAAAGGAAGATACATGCAATAACTCTGGTGGTGGTTTAGGAAAAGTTGAAAAATGCAATGATTCTGGTGGTGGTTTAGGAAAGGAACACACATTCAATGACTTTGGTGGTGGTTTAGGAAAGGAACACACATTCAATGATTCTGGTGGTGGTTTAGTAAAGGAACACACATGCAATGACTCTAGTGGTGGTTTAGGAAAGGAATACACCCGCAGTGACTCTAGTGGATCCATGTGGTTTAGGAAAAGAAGCCACATGCAATGACTCTGGTGGTGGTTTAGGAAAGGAACATACATGCAATGGCTTTGGTGGTGGTTTAGGAAAGGAACACACATTCAATGATTCTGGTGGTGGTTTAGGAAATGAAGAAACATGCAATGACTCTGGTGGTGGTTTGAGAAAGGGACACACATGCAATGACTCTCGTGGTGGTTTAGGAAAAGGAACACACATTCAATGACTCTCGTGGTGGTTTAAGAAAGGAACAAACATGTAATGACACTGGTGGATCCATGTGGTTTTAGGAAAAGGAGACACATGAAATGACTCTGGTGGTGGTTTTTGAAAGGAACACTTATGCAATGACTCTGGTGGCGGTTTAGGAAAGGAAGACAGACGCAATGACTCTAGTGGTGGTTTATGAAAGAAACACACATGCTATGACTCTAGAGGTGGTTTAGGAAAATAAGACACATGCAATGACTTTGGTGGTGGTTTTGGAAAGGAACACACATGCAATGACTCTGGTGGTGGTTTAGGAAATGAGGAAACATGCAATGACTCTGGTGGTGGTTTGAGAAAGGGACACACATGCAATGACTCTCGTGGTGGTTTGGGAAAAAGAACACACATGCAATGACTCTGGTGGATATTTAGGAAAGAAAGACACATGCAATAACTCTGGTGGTGGTGTAACACCCCAATTTCAGCAATCCTGATTAGTTGTCCAGAAGAAAAAAATCAGGGGGAACAAAAATCTTGTTAAGTGATGCAGTGTTTGCTTGTTGATTGTCTGTGCTTAGGCTTCTGTTTGTATAGCTTATGATATACTCCTTACCTCAACATCAGTTGTCCAAAAAGCTATTTAACAAAACTATCCTGGCTCATTTTACATATTCTCAAATGTTCTGGGATTTCAAAACATGAGCCAAGATGCTTATGTAATCAAAACTATTTTAGTAGCTTCCATTGACAAAACTATGGAGAGGTATATAATATAATCTCCCTATGTTTTCCAGACAGAACCTTCAACTACTCCTACCTCTAGAATTCTCAAAACCTTATTTAAAACATTTGAATTCTACTCTTGGTAGGGATACCAAGGACTCTTACCTTACTCAAACTCCAACCTTTCAAACTTTCCCATCCTTACCTCAAGCTAAGCTTAATGGTAACCCTAGTAGTAGTTAATTTGTTTGTAAGATGAGTTGCCTTGATCTGTTGTTTGACTTGATTGCTAAGAAGCAATATGAGCTACTCTAGGAGCTCATCACTAGGATAAAGATGTTTCCCAAGTATCACACCCTAAGCAAGATTTCAAAGATGGATCTGATCTCTAGCTACTAGGTAATCATCTAAAACCCTTAACCAGATCAATTCTGAGGTGATCTAATTCCAAAAGCTACCAAGTAAATGAAGACTAGTATCAAGCAAGGATCCTTCCTACTCAATCTACCCTTCAACATCATCCACCTGAGGATTCTTTGCAACCTTTCAAACCCTGAAAAACATCCCCACTCATATTCTAGTCAAAAACCCTAAATCTGTCAAACTTGGCCAAGTCTGGAAAACTATTTCCAACATCACCTTTTTGAATGCCTCCCTTTCTCAACCCTTGTGCATTTTTGAAAATGAATATTAACCATCTTGATAACCATCCTAAGGAAAACCAAGGCCCACTCTTTCCCTTGGTTAGATCATCCTCCAACCCACTTGTTCTTGATGGTTTTGCAGGCAAGAAATTAACTATTCCTGCAAATCTAGTCAACATGCCTACTTTGATAGCAGCTCACACGACCATCCAACCCTCTATGGACCAAATCTTTGCATGGTTGTGTTCTAATCATATAGTTCTATCAACATCTACTTCACTTGTTCCAAGTGGATCTTTGTGCTTCTTAAACCCACATGGTTTATAAGGCATCATGACTCATCTGGGATGGCAGCCTTATTTTCAACAAAGTTTGCAATCACTTCCAGACCACCTAAAATGTAACCAATCCAAACTCCCTCTGCAATGATCATCTATATAACTTGGTCTAACTATCCATCTACCCCTTGCATCAAGGTGAGCTCTGAGCTCCAAGATCCAACAGGGTTTTGGTGGTATAAAAATAACATCACCCTAGATGCACGACTCCTTGTTTTCCATCTAATTAAAGTTGGATTTAAAATTACCAAGATATACCTTGATCATCAAGATTTATCAAATTTTATCCATAATTATTATGGCTCCAAATCTAATAAATCTCTTTAATAGTCAAAATCTCCAAAACTCCTCTCACAAAGGAAGGTTTGATTTTTGCCAAAACACTTCCCCAACTCTAAGCACTTTTGACTCGTATATATCATACCCTGTCATCTCACTTATAAAATAAATATTTTTGAAGGGTTTTATTATTTCTTTATGCCCATTTTCTTAAATGGCTGAAATGGAAGAATAATTGTTTAAATTACTTTTGATCCTCAATAAATCTCGGGAAAATTCTCCTATGTCTGTATTTATATTTTGGACCACCTCACAGCAAAATCAAACAAGGTCTAATGTAAAAATACCAAATGAGCTCCAATACTTCACTTCTGCCCTATTTACATAAATGGTATTAAGTGGACTTTCAATCCATTGAAAAATCTCAAACAATTCCTAGGTTGATGGATTGACCATCTCTACCCATTAGTACAATTTTACCATATGGCAAAGGCACCTTTCGAGACTTCCTTCATACTAAGGTAGTGGATCAATTTTGCAATCTAAGCAAATCCTCCACTCAAAACCCCCACAAATCCTTACCAACTTGGTCAAGCAAGCTTCCCTAGCACAACTCACACCCTTATGGTCATGCACTGTAGCTAAACATTGTAGCACACCCCCTCCCCTTGTCTTTAGCTCTTGGAAAGAGAGGAGAGATAGGCCATATCTTGCAAAAATCTTTAAAGCAGCAGCAGCCACTCCCCTCTCCCTCTCTTGTCGTACTCAGGCCGACATCGCCTCCCAGCACCCCCCAGCTCGACCAACCCCTGGCCAGCACCTCCTCCATGGCCAAAATGGACATTTCCACCATGCACCCATTCACTCGAGTTAAATAGGCCAGAGGCCGGTGCTGCCTCTCCCATTCCCTCATTCCACCTCCCTATGAGCCCACCTACCCACCCCACAAGTCACATCTCCTCCTACAGCTCCACAGCACAGAGGATAAGGAGAACTATCCCCTTGACCATGGTCTAGATCAAGCTCGCATGGCCTCCTCCTTGCCCTATTCCTCTCTGTATGTCACCCCACTGACCTCTCCTTGATCTCCTCTCTCTAATCCCATCTTTTTCTCCTCTCAGGGAACTCCCAGATGCCGCCGCCGACAATCTCCCGAAGCCGTCCATGCCGCGGAGGCACGCGACCTCGTCCTGGCACCAAAACTACCTGTCTCGCCCATCGCCGAGGTCGTCGTCTTACACCGCGTCGCCTCCCCGCCTTCCCCGCCGTCAGAACGGCCCTAGGTGAGGTCCCCGCGTGCCGCAGAGCGCTAGCTAGGGTTAGCTCGCGCCGCCCCTATCTCAGCGGAGACGACGGCCTCTAGTCGTCGATCTCGCCTTAAACGGACGGACGAGAGGAGCCCCATACCACTTCGGCCGCCGCAGTCGCTGACCAGCGGCCCCCGCCCCGCGGGTTTCATTTCCGCCTCCCGCCGACGCCGACCGCCCAGAGTTGGGCCAAATCTGCGCTACGAGGCCCAACTGCCCCACATCCCAGCCCGCGAAGCACATTCTCTTTTCCTTTTTCCTGTGTTTCTAGTTCTGATAATTAGGTTGTTGGTTTAAATCAAAACAAAAATGGAAAACCCCATATTTTGGCCAGATCCAATTTTATACATGTTTTGACATGTTTTGTAAAACATGCAGTACTTTTGGCTGCCTCAATTATTGCCCATATGAGTTATAATAAAACTGCTACAAAACTATATCTTATATTACTATGAAAATCCCCTTGTGAGTTTCACAAATCCAAATGGGGTAAACCCAAGTGCCCTTGGTAGGTATTACCTGTACCTACCTCATGACATTGGCCTCCCTCGCAGTGGAACCCTTAAACTCCTATAACAAAAATAACAAAACATACCTTTTATGAGTTTAGAAAATTCCTGAGGTCAAACCTACATGGGTATTGATCTAATTCCAACTCTGTGTGATCTGGTACACTAGGTTCCACCAAAATCTAGGAGATCAAATTTTATTGAGGCCCTGTTCGATTTTGGTGAATTATTTATCTTTGTATAGTGTTATGTCAATAGAAAAAGCACTAATAGAGTTTGGCAACTCCAAAAAGAGTGAATCCAATTTCTTCAGAAAGGTATTCTAAATACCCACCATGTGTCCTTGGAATCAAATCAAAAGCTTCTGTAGATTTCAATTGGTGAAAAAGACAAAAACCCCACATAAATTGCTTTGGGAATTTGCTGAGGGCATTCTGGTAATTATTTTGGAATCATTGCAACTCGCAGTGAACAAGTGCATCAATACCTACCTAACCACCCAAGGAAATAATTGTTGGACCTACAGACCATTTCTGGTGAATTATTTCCTAAAACTAGAGCCTTTATCACTAGAAAATTCATAGGAAATCAACGAAAAGTGATAAAATAGTGAAACCACTTTTGTTGGTCTCATTTTATCAAACCCTATATGTTGGTATCATTTTTACACAATGGTATCATAAAATATGTCCTTGGTCCAAAACCCCTTTCCTAGGTTATTTCTGGCCTATAAAACCCTAAGGGATGTTCATCCCCTTCTCCAAGGCCATCTCAATCTCCTAAGTTCAATCCTCTCAAAATCATCTGAATCTTAATTCGGGATTATGCAATTTCTTGTTGTATTGTATTGGTGCTTGTATGCCTTGTGTTGATTGTGGCTTGGTATGTTTGCATGTGCTATCTTGACGACGATAGTTGCCCTTGTATGGACGCCGAGAATAAGAGATCTTATTATTATTAGTATTCTTGGTTATCTAGAGAAGAAGTCCAGATCCATATTTCCATATTGTGGACGATTTTACTTATGCATGTTTTACTTATTGTTTTATGAAACCTGCATTGTTTCACTATATGATGTTATATATATCTAGTAGTGGTTTGGCTCCTCCAAACCATTACTCAAGGGTACTACTAAGTACAACCCTGTCGATGGTACCTACTTGTCCCTAGTATGGTAGATGGTGTAATTAGGGTTTCAAGCGGGACGGGTTGCGGCACAACTTTTTCACTAAGCCTTCTCTCATATTACTAACTTTTGAGACCCCCTTTTGCCTATATTTTGCTTCGCGGGTCGTTATTCGTGTGCCGCTTGCCACCCTAGGTGTAACACACCATACCCCTTTGGGGACCCCAATTTAGCTGAAGCAAAGCTATAGGATGGGAAGACTGCGGAAAAAGTTTTACCAAATGTTTTAGGATAAAACCTTGGAGAGGTGGGACCTCCCAAGATTTTTTGAGAAAGTAAACGGTTTTAGCTTTACAAAATGCTGAAGGAAAGTTGGAGGAAAAAGGTTTACAAAAACACACCCGGTTCTTTGCAGTTTAGCTATAACAACTTAACCCTGTGCAACCACATTACTCTGGAATTGGACAGGGTTGGATTTGATGTTTTTTTACTCCGGTATAAGCTGCCTCGTAACTACTACAGTGGATGAAACTCCCTGGAGGGTGGGCCTTCTCTGGACAAACGGTCTATGTGATACATTGACCGGGAGAAGGAACGAAGGGTCTTCTGGCCTCCACGCGTTACTGTGAGCCCCTCATTGGAAGCGCACACTTGGGAAGTGGAAAAATGTGCTTCGGTTGGTCCTTGGTACCCGACTTCCTGGTGTTGAGGGGAACAACACTCATAGGGCTGGCATCTATACTGGAGTGGGCATCCGGAGAGTCTTGATCGGTTACTCTGTTGGGTCCGCAGCATGGAAAACAAAAAAATTCCTACGATGAGAACTACACGCCAATATCTATCTACTAGGTACAAAGCAATAGGTGGACATACATCCAACGAGAACTTACCCTCGAAGACAACGAGTTTTGTTAACGAGTAGGAACTAGTGGTTGATGTAGTCGTACACTTGCCGATCTCAAGATCGTGAGGAAGTCCGATCGCCGCAACTCAGCAACGCATCCGTACTCGCACACATGTTCAAGCCACCGGACAACCTCAACCTCCTCGCTCCAGCGATCCAGGAGAAGCAGCAACTTCTTCTAGACAAAATGCCACCGGGAACATGTATCTTGCTAATCTGAGACCATGGGGGAATAATTCTAGAGGGGGAGAGAGATCCTTCACAAGGAGGTGTGAGGAAGGAGGGAGAGGGTGGCCTTTTATAGGAGGAGGGGGGTGCCCCTCTCTCCATGGCCGGTGCATGGGGGGGGTGACTCCTCACCTCCCCGATTCATGTGGTGGTAACCCCTCCACATTAAAATGCCTCTTCACATTCGCTTTTAAAGTCCCCACTTTAAATGCATTAAAATTCTCCAAGTTTAATGCTCTCTCATTTAATAAAACTATTTTATTAAATTTATTCAGAATTTTGTTAATTACTTTAATTAACAAACATTCACATATAACCCCTTGCAATATTTCAATATCACATGCAGAACCACTTTCTACAATTTCACCCGAAACAATTTCCGGTTTCTATCGAAACAATTCCTGTGCTTTGCATTTCTTTCGTCTGAAACATATGTGCTCCAAAACGGTGTCCGGTAACTCTTAAGTGTGTCCCCCTACGGTTCGCGAATAATGCATACATGATCGAGACTTCTCTCAGATCAATAATCAGAAGCCGGACATGGAGAACCGTACTAACTCCCACATATTCAACGATGACTTCTGTGATCGTGAGAACCTTTTAACGCTTGTAATTTAATCCCTTTGTCTCATGATATAATACATGTCTGAGATTCGATCATCGGTATCCAAATACCTAGTTTGATCTCATTACCGACATGCACTCTTTTCTTGTTCCCGTGATATAACATTCTAGTGATCACATCACTTGCTTGCAAGCTATCTCAATGTGATATCGCTGAGAGGGCCCAGAGTATATCTATCCATCATCGGTATTGACAAATTCCACTCTTGATCCATGAGCCTCAACATAACACCTTTGTAGCACTGAACCCATCTTTATAGTCACCCTGTTACGGTGTGACGTTTGATGTTATCAAGATACTCTTCAGGTCTTAGCAATTAACATCATCTCATTGTCTAAGGATAAAGATTACTTCGTATGATGTTATAGCAATATAACCATAACGACTTGATCATAATGCTATACTTCGGATGAATGTTCATCACATCATTTCACAACTGCTGTGACGTTGTTATTAACAACATCCAATGTCCATGATCAGGAAACCTGGATCATCTTGTTAATCAACAAGCTAGTCTATAAGAGAGGCATAACTAGGAACCCTTTTTGTTTGTTAAACACACATGTATTGATGTTTCCGATCAATACAATTATAGCATGCAAAATAAACATTTTTCATAAACATGAAATAAGATAATATACACTTTATTATTGCCTCTCGGGCATATTCCCTTCATACTCGACCCACGATCTGTGTAGATCAAGGTAGTTTACCTGGATGGTGTGGTTAAAGTGTATAACCTCTGTAGAGTGTAAATCTATTCGAATAGTCGTGTACGTGGTTAAGGCCGGGTTGGACAAACTTCTGTAGAGCGGTGCTGGCTTTGTTTTCAGAAAGGATTTAGGAAACGAAATGACTTTGGAAATGTTTTGACCATGGGATGGTCGTAAAGGGAGAAAGGTTTTGACCATGGGATCCTCGGAATGAGGAGAAAGGAGTTTGGTCGTGGGACGACCTGAATACAGGAACAAATGGCTGACCCAGTCCTAGTGTTTTCCAAAACTTTTCAAAAGGTTTCCAGAACGGTTTACAAAAGGTTTCAACAAAGATATGTAGATGCTATATCTATAAGAGAAACTATTTGAGAAAACCACCTCTCTTGGAGCTCTCCTACTACCACAACCATATTGCATACCTTCTCGTTATTATTATTATCTTAAGGTGGTTTGCGAGTACATTCAAAGTACTATGCGAGCTTGGTGAGCTATCAAGAAGGAGAATATGTTGGCGACTATGCGAGCTAGGACGTCCGCCCAGATAGTTGCCTGTAGGTTAAGGCATGGCTTGGGACCTACGCTTAACGAAGTTCCGCTGATGTTGATCGATGTAGCCATAATGGAAAATAAGGTAGGACAGGTATTCGTTATGTATTGGATGATTACTTTGATACTTGTAGGTTACGTGCCATGACTAACTGATCATGGGATCGTGGTTGTATGCATAACAGGGATTCTCGGAGGATTAATCCAGGGGCCCCACAGGTCGTATAGGAAAAGAAGACAGGTGCAATGATTCTGGTAATGGTTTAGGAAAGGAACACACATTCAATGACTCTAGTGGTGGTTTAGGAAGGGAACACGCATTCAATGATTCTAGTGGTAGATTAGTAAAGGAACACACAAGCAATGACTCTAGTGGTGGTTTAGGAAAGGAAGACACATGCAATGACTATGGTGGATCTTTGTGGTTTAGGAAAAGAAGACACATGCAATGACTCTGGTGGTGGTTTAGGAAAGGAAGACACATGTGATGACTTTGGTGGTGGTTTGAGAAAGGAACACACATGCAATGACACTGGTGGATCCATGTGGTTTACGAAAAAAAGACACATGCAATGACTCTGGTAGTAGTTTAGGAAATGAACACACATGCAATTACTATGGTGGTGGTTTAGGAAAGGAACTGGCATGCAATGATTCTAGTGGTGGTTTAAGAAAGAAACACACATACAATGATTCTATTGGTGGTTGAGGAAAACAAGACAGATGCCATGACTCTAGTGGTGGTTTAGGAAAAGAAGACACATGCAATGACTCTGGTGGTGATTTAGGAACCAAACACACATGCAATAACTCTGGTGGTGATTTAGGAAGGGATCACAAATGCAATGACACTGGTGGATCTACGTGGTTTAGGAAAAGAAGACACATGAAATGACTCTGGTGGTGGTTTTTGAAAGGAACAAACATGCAATGACTCTGGTGGTGGTTTAGGAAAGGAAGACACATGCCATGACTCTGGTGGTGATTTAAGAAAGGAACACACATGCAATGATTCTAGTGGTGGTTTTGGAAATGAAGACACATGCAATGACTCTATTGGTGGTTTAGGAAAGGAACACACATGCAATGACTCTAGTGGTGGTTTAGGAAAAGAAGACCCATGCAATGACTCTGGTGGTGGTTTGAGGAAGGAACACACATGCAATGACTCAGGTGGTGGTTTAGGAAAAGGACCACACATGCAATTACTCTGGTGATGGTTTAGGAAAGGAAGACACATGCAATAACTCTAGTGGTGGTTCAGGAAAAGAAGACACATGCAATGATTCTAGTGGTGGTTTAGGAAAGGAACACACATTCAATGACTCGGGTGGTAGTTTAGGAAAGGATCACCCATTCAATGATTCTAGTGCTTGTTTAGTACTGGAACACACAAGAAATGACTCTAGTGGTGGTTTAGAAAAGGAAGACACATGCAATGACACTGGTGGATCCAGGTGATTTAGGAAAATAAGATACATGCAATGACTCTAGTGGTGGTTTAGGAAAGGAACACACATGCAATGAGTATGGTGGTGGTTTAGGAAAGGAACATACATGCAATGACTCTAGGGGTGGTTTAGGAAAGGAAGACACGTGTAATGACTCTGGTGGTGGTTTAGGAAGAGAATAGACATACAATGACGCTGGTAGTGGTTTTTGAAAGGAACACACATGCAATGACTCTGGTGGTGGTTTAGGAAAGGAAGACACATTCAATGACTCTAGTTCTGGTTTAGGAAACGAACACACATGCAATGAATCTGGTGGTGGTTTAGGAAAAGAAGACAAATGCAATGACTCTGGTGGTGGTTAGAGAAACGAACACACATGCAATGACTCTGGTGGTTTAGGAAAAGGAACACATATGCAATGACTCTGGTGGTTGTTTAGGAAAGGAAGACACATGCAATAACTCTGGTGGTGGTTTAGGAAAAGAAGACAAATCCAATGATTCTGGTGGTGGTTTAGGAAAGGAACACACACTCAATAACTTTGGTGGTGGTTTAGGAAAGGAACACACATTCAATTATTCTAGTGGTGGTTTAGTAAAGGAACACACATGCAGTGGCTCTAGTGTTGGTTTAGGAAGGAAGACACCCGTAGTGACTCTGGTGGATCCATGTGGTTTTGGAAAAGAAGCCACATGCAATGACTCTGGTGGTGGTTTAGGAAAGGAACACACATGCAATGAATCTGGGGTGGTTTAAGAAAGGAACACACATGCAATGACACTAGTGGATCCATGTGGATTAGGAAAAAAGATACATGCAATGACTCTGGTGGTGGTTTTGGAAAGGAACACAAATGCAATGACTCTAGTGGTGGTTTATGAAAGGAAAACACATGCAATGACTCTGGTGGTGGTTTAGGAAAAGAAGACACATTAAATGACTCTGGTGGTGGTTTAAGAAAAGAAGACACTTGAATTGACTCTAGTGGTGGTTTAGGAAAAGAAGACAAATGCAATGACTCTGGTGGTGGTTAGAGAAAGGAACACACATGCAATGACTCTGGTGGTTTAGGAAAAGGAACACACATGCAATGACTCTAGTGGTTGTTTAGGAACGGAAGACACATGCAATAACTCTAGTCGTGGTTTAGGAAAAGAAGACAAATGCAATGATTCTGGTGGTGGTTTAGGAAAGGAACACACATTCAATGACTTTGGTGGTGGTTGAGGAAAGGAACACAAATTCAATGATTCTGGTGGTGGGTTAGTAAAGAAACACACATGCAATGACTCTAGTGGTGGTTTAGGAAAGGAAGACACCCGAAGTGACTCTGGTGGATCCATGTTGTTTAGGAAAAGAAGCCACATGCAATGACTCTGGTGGTGGTTTAGGAAAGGAACACACATGTAATGACTCTGGGTGGTTTAATAAAGGAACACACATGCAATGATACTAGTGGATCCATGTGGTTTAGGAAAAAAGACACATGCAATGCCTCTGGTGGTGGTTTAGGAAAGGAACACAAATGCGATGACTCTAGTGGTGGTTTAGAAAAGGGACATACATTCAATGACTCTAGTGGTGGTTTCGGAAAGGAAGACACATGCAATGACTCTGGTGGTGGTTTAGGAAAAGAAGACACATGCAATGACTCTAGTGGTTGTTTAGGAAAAGAAGACACATGCAATGACTCTGGTGGCGGTTTAGAAAAGGAACACACATGCAATGACTCTGGTGGTTTAGGAAAAGGAACACACGTGCAATGACTCTGGTGGTTGTTTAGGAAAGGAGGACACATGCAATAACTCTGGTCGTGGTTTAGGAAAAGAAGACAAATGCAATGATTCTGGTGGTGGTTTAGGAAAGGAACACACATTCAATGACTTTGGTGGTGGTTTAGGAAAGGAACATAGATTCAATGATTCTGGTGGTGGTTTAGGAAAGGGACATACATTCAATGACTCTAGTGGTGGTTTCAGAAAGGAAGACACATGCAATGACTCTGGTGGTGGTTTAGGAAAAGAAGACACATGCAATGACTCTAGTGGTGGTTTAGGAAAAGAAGACACATGCAATGACTCTGGTGGTGGTTTAGGAAACGAATGAACATGCAATGACTCTGGTGGCGGTTTACAAAAGGAACACACATGCAATGACACTGGTGGTTTAGGAAAAGGAACACACGTGCAATGACTCTGGTGGTTGTTTAGGAAAGGAGGACACATGCAATAACTCTGGTCGTGGTTTAGGAAAAGAAGACAAATGCAATGATTCTGGTGGTGGTTTAGGAAAGGAACACACATTCAATGACTTTGGTGGTGGTTTAGGAAAGGAACACATATTCAATGATTCTGGTGGTGGGTTAGTAAAGAAACACACATGCAATGACTCTAGTGGTGGTTTAGGAAAGGAAGACACCCGCAATGACTTTGGTGGATCCATGTCGTTTAGGAAAAGAAGCCACATGCAATGACTCTGGTGGTGGTTTAGGAAAGGAACACACATGCAATGACTCTAGGTGGTTTAATAAAGGAACACACCTGCAATGATACTAGTGGATCCATGTGGTTTAGGAAAAAAGACACATGCAATGCCTCTGGTGGTGGTTTAGGAAAGGAACACAAATGCAATGACTCTGGTGGTGGTTTAGGAAAGGGACATACATTCAATGACTCTAGTGGTGGTTTCGGAAAGGAAGACACATGCAATGACTCTGGTGGTGGTTTAGGAAAAGAAGACACATGCAATGACTCTAGTGGTTGTTTAGGAAAAGAAGACACATGCAATGACTCTGGTGGTGGTTTAGGAAACGAACACACATGCAATGACTCTGGTGGCGGTTTAGAAAAGGAACACACATGCAATGACTCTAGTGGTTTAGGAAAACGAACACACGTGCAATGACTCTGGTGGTTGTTTAGGAAAGGAGGACACATGCAATAACTCTGGTCGTGGTTTAGGAAAAGAAGACAAATTCAATGATTCTGGTGGTGGTTTAGGAAAGGAACACACATTCAATGAATTTGGTGGTGGTTTAGGAAAGGAACATAGATTCAATGATTCTGGTGGTGGGTTAGTAAAGAAACACACATGCAATGACTCTAGTGGTGGTTTAGGAAAGGAAGACACCCGAAGTGACTCTGGTGGATCCATGTCGTTTAGGAAAAGAAGCCACATGCAATGACTCTGGTGGTCGTTTAGGAAAGGAACACACATGCAATGACTCTGGGTGGTTTAATAAAGGAACACACATGCAATGATACTAGTGGATCCATGGGGTTTAGGAAAAAAGACACATGCAATGCCTCTTGTGGTGGTTTAGGAAAGGAACACAAATGCAATGACTCTGGTGGTGGTTTAGGAAAGGGACATACATTCAATGACTCTAGTGGTGGTTTCGGAAAGGAAGACACATGCAATGACTCTGGTGGTGGTTTAGGAAAAGAAGACACATGCAATGACTCTAGTGGCTGTTTAGGAAAAGAAGACACATGCAATGACTCTGGTGGTGGTTTAGGAAACGAATACACATGCAATGACTCTGGTGGCAGTTTAGAAAAGGAACACACATGCAATGACACTGGTGGATCCATGTGGTTTAGGAAAAGAAGACACATGAAATGACTTTGGTGGTGGTTTTCGAAATGAACACACATGCAATAACTCTGGTGGTGGTTTAGGAAAGGAAGACACATGCAATGACTCTAGTGGTGGTTTAAGAATGGAACACACATGCAATGACTCCGGTGGTGGTTTAGGAAAAGAAGACACATGAAATGACTTTGGTGGTGGTTTTCGAAATGAACACACATGCAATAACTCTAGTGGTGGTTTAGGAAAGGAAGAAACATGTAATGACTCTAGTGGTGGTTTAAGAAAGGAACACACATGCAATGACTCTGGTGGTGGTTTAGGAAAAGAAGACACATGCAATGACTCTGGTGGTGGTTTAGGAAAGGAACACACATGCGATGACTCTTGTGGTGGTTTAGGAAAAGAAGACACAGGCAATGACTCTGGTGGTCGTTTG